>PVLD010008537.1:0-83269 GCA_004027595.1 Dinomys branickii
TGGTGGTGGTGGTGATGGTGGTGGTGGTGGTGGTGGTGGTGGTGGTGGTGGTGGTGATGGTGGTGGTGGTGGTGGTGGTGATGACGGTGATGAGGATGCGAGTGGTGGAGATAACGATCATGGTGATAATGATAGTGATGATGGTTGATAACAAAACCATTAATGTTTCCATTAAAGGCAAGCACAGCTGGGGTTTAGGCCTGACACTTTCATCTCCTGTGTTATGAGCACCACACGTGGCTTGAGCACAGTCTTCAGGTCTGGACCATGTTCCCTGTGCAGTGTCACAGGTACAGTCCAGTCCTCCATCACATGTCAGCTTTTCCAGACTACAGAATTTGCTTCTGCTGTGCCTCCTCCCAGGAGGGCCTTCCTGGCACATGTTCACTTGCCAACATTTGATGCACCCCCACCTGTGAGCAGACCCTCCCTCCAGGAACCCATTAAATTCCTTCCAGAAAGCCCCAAGACATTTGGTCTTGGTTTGTGTAGTGGAATCTTGAGCAGATGCTTTCTGGGTTACAGTTAGCTGCAGATCTATCCCATCCCTGCTAGGTGAGAAGCACTTTGGGACAGATTGTACCTGAGCAGCAGGGATTTATGGAAAGGGTGCCGAGGCTGGTGGGTCTAAGACCCCGCACTGTGAGACCCTGGGCAGGGTGTCCGCTTTGAAGCCTTCTTTCCAGATACACAGACACAGTTATGAGGACTATGAGAAGTAACACAGGCAGGGTGTCTCACCCTGCGGCTGTAGGCCGGGCAGCTCCCGTCCTCCCTTCTGTCTCGCCAGCCCTCGGGCCTGGCTTCGCATACAGACCATGCTCTCCTTGTGCTTGGAGCAGGAGTTAAAAATCTAGCGGCATGGGTCTCCAGCTGTGGACAGCAGCTGCCTGTGCCCATGTATTTGGAGTAGCCACAGACCAGTCCCCAAGTAAGTCCCCCAATGTGGGGTCCTCCACGTCCCTACGGGCACATGGCTTTCGCCTCTGGGCCCTGTGAGGCAAGAACTGAGTTCCTGGTGGGGAGACAGACTCAGAGTCCTCTGAGGGGGCAGAAAAGCCTCACCCCCTGGAGCTCTTCTGGTTGCCTGGGCGGCGGGGTGGGGGATGATTCCCTGCAGCATCTACCCAGGCTGGCTCAGGACATGTTCTAGGTGCCTGCTCTGTGCTGAGCTCTGGGCTGGGTGGACCCCAGGGGCACACATTTGGGTGGAGATAACAGCCACTTAGCAGGGAGCGAAGCACCAACGCAGGCAGCATTAGGAAAGGGAGAATTAGGCCTCCTGGCCCCAGGAACCAGGCCCCCATTTTTATCAGCGAGGGAGCTGTGAACTCTCGGACAGGAAGCCCAGAGATTATAGGCCCAACTGGGCTCAGGCTCAGGGCTCCACAGGCCTGTGTGGAACATCTTGGTCATCTTCTCTTGTCCTGGTGCTGGGATCAAATCCAGGCCTAGACTGTCTATGGATGTTTCGGCTGCGCTGCGCTCAGATGCAGCTGTCTGCACGTCTGCCTGTCTCTTCTGCTTGTTGGGAGTGCCTGGGTCTAAACAGCAGAAGAGCAGGCTGTGTAGCCAGAGAGACAGGCTATGATTTAGAAGTAAGATCCCAGTTCCTATACCAGTTTTTCCACCAAAGTTGTGTGATCTTGGGCAACTTATTTAATTTCTCCGAGTCTCAGGACGTTCATCTGTAAAGCCCACCTCACCTAACCCTTGTATGAGGTAAAGCCCTTGAAAGCATGTTGGAAACCCTACCCCAACACAAAGGAGGCGGATTCACGTGTACAAATACATGATACATGCAAATCTGTCCTCTTATGGCTGCTCCTTCGAGAGTGTATTTAGAATCCATTTTGAGAATTTTTTATGTGAGGTATGAAGAAATAAAATCCTTGAGCACAATGTAGCTACATGCTCAGATGAGGTGATAATTCCAGAAGAGACCAGCACTACTCCCAGAGTAACACGGCAGCCAAGGCAGGAGGGAAAACACTGCTCTTACAGAGTTCTCAGGTTCTGATTTTGAAAGCTAAAGTGAAAGTCCTGCTGTCCCAGGGCATGGCTAGTTGCTTTCCCACACAGTGGTGAGAGAGGCCCTGTTTCAGAGGGAAAGTAGGTGACAAGTCCTGTCCTGTTGCTTGGTGAGCATCCTCTCTTCCTCCTGTGCCCTCTCCTCTCTCGCTGTCTTGTTGCCAGAGCGCCCCTATTTCGAGGTCCCCCAGCCCTGCAGCACAGCCCTGCTGGTGCCTCTCCCTCCTCAGCTGGGCACCGCTCTCCCGTGACGTCCTTCCCCAAATGTTTTCTCAGGTGGTGAAGCTGAAGGGCCAAGTGCTGTCGGTCATGTATCGATTCCGAACCAAGAACCGGGAGTGGGTGCTGATCCGCACTAGCAGCTTCACCTTCCAGAACCCCTACTCCGACGAGATCGAGTACATCATCTGCACCAACACCAATGTCAAGTACGTCCCCCGCCCCTGCGTCCACTTGCCCTTGGAAGGTCCACAGCGGATGATCGTGTTTCTCTGCCCCAGGCCTCTACCTGCAGCTGTAACTCCTGGAGGACTGTGGAGCAAGAGTAGAGGCAGGGAGTGTATCCTTCCTGGTTCCAAAGGACCCGTGGGGCTGAGTGTCTGGGCCCAGAGGCACCACTGGCCTTCCTGGTTGTTTCCCCCGAGCTCAGTGCCCTGCGGAATGGGGCTCTGTGAGGTGCACTTCTCTGCTTCCTTCTGTGCCTAGTTTCTTGTCATGCTGCAGCTGGGATGGAGGAACTGCATTGAACAACTATGGGTGCATCCTTGGGTGCTTAATGCCCACAAGCGGTAGAGATCTGGGCTCTGGCTTGGCCCTGCACTTGCTAGCTGCGTGACTGAGCCAGCTGCGACCTCTCGTGGCCTTCACATCTAGCTCGGTGAAATGTGGATGTCCCTCCCTGTGAGGTCTCTCTGAGGGCAATAGGGCCAGGCTCAGAGCTGTGGCTTGCTCTGCACGCTGTGTCAGCATGAGGCATGACCAGGGCAGCCATGCCTTCTCTCTGCTCTCAGCCTCAGGGAAGTACACATGGCCCGGAAGCGGGATGGTGCAACCTTTGGCTTCCACCTTCTGGGTGGTTTGAATGTGGTATGCACTGTAGGAGCCACGCTTTCACACGCCAGCATGCAGGGCTCAGCTGGGAGGCTGGTGGCTGAGGGTGTGGTTCAGCTGTAGGGGGTTCACTGGGACACAATCTGCTGTGCATCGCAGAGCAACTGTGCGCAGCCATGACACCAACAGGAAGATGTGGGCAAGAGGACAGCTTCGCCAACACTGCATGTGAGACCTGCCCAGGGTGACAGTCGTGCTGAGGGCTGTCCTCATGTCTCCTGCTTTGGTCAGCGGCACTAGTTTCCTCCACTTCCCCAGGTTCCAAACCCAGTCTGGCCCTGTTTGTGGACTGCCACTTCTCCCCACTGCAGACCCACAGCACTGCCTCTTTCTGTCCGCCACTGCTGTCTCCGAGCCCCTTGGATGCAGGAGCCCTGTCTGGGCCGACAAAGCAGCTTCCTGCTCCAGGCAGCAGCAGCTCTACATCCTCTGTCTCACCCAGCTTCTGGGTACAAGGCACAGGACAGGGGCCAGCTCCACACAAGAGCCCTCTGAGAGCAGGTGCCGTGGGTTCCAATCCCAGCTCCCACCTAGGCAAGTCACCCTTCCCAGCCTCCATCACCTCATCTGCCCAGTGGGGACAACAGAACCTGCTCCCAGAACCTGAGGGTCTGAAGCCGGTCCTGGGCTGGTGCTGCCTATACAGTGCCCAGGTTGAGCAGGAAAAGCTCTCTGTGGACAGTAGAGGGCAGTGATGGCCACAGATGCGAGCAGGCTGCCCTCTCTGGAATTCGTGAAGCGGAACTTCGGCAGTGGCAGACTTGAGAGGGAGAAATTCTCTAGGAGCGCACGCCAGCCTGGGGATGTGCACACTCAGTCATTGCACTCAGCATGCACCCCAAAGAAACTTCCCGGTGACCCGGAGTATAGCCTGGTTATCATTTGTGAGAGGCTGCTGAAAGGACCTCTTTCTCAACTCTGATTCTTTCATGTTCCATCCATACAGGAAAGAGTCCAGGAAACACAAGATTGCACATCTTGTTACTCCTCTGAGTCTCAGGGCCTGGGGGTTGACATTGTTTCCTGAGACCTGTCGTGAGCTGACTCCGAGACTGACACCCTGGTGTTTTCATACTCACTGCCTGGATGCCACGAGGGGACCCAGATTCATCTCTGTGCATGTCCCTGGGCCAAACTCTCATTCCTGTGGTTGTAGGTTTTCATGAACACAGTGCTTGTTGTGCAGGGGTGTGTGTGTGTGTGTGTGTGTGTGTGTGTGTGTGTGTGTTGTGCTTAAAGCCCCACCAAGCTCAGAGTCACATATGAGTTTTTTTGAGCCGGTTGACCATCACCATAGTGATGGCTGGTAGTGGTTACCTGGTTAGCAATAAATGGGAGGCCTAGATGAGGGATGGGTACAAGGA
This sequence comes from Dinomys branickii, assembly GCA_004027595.1. Classification (NCBI taxonomy): domain Eukaryota; kingdom Metazoa; phylum Chordata; class Mammalia; order Rodentia; family Dinomyidae; genus Dinomys; species Dinomys branickii. Next base: position 4,506 of record PVLD010008537.1, read on the forward strand.
GGGGAAAGGAAGGGAAGGGAGATTTCTGGTCCCCTCAGAGTTCAGAGCCAGTAAAGGGCCAAGACGCTTGGTCACCAAGCCTGAGTTATCCCAGGGCCCCAGGTTCCACAAAGACTCTAGCATCCCTCCCGTGCCCCATGCCCAGTGGGAGCCTTTGCCATCACACAGGTGACCACTGGTCCTTAACCAGCTCCCCTGCCTTCCTTTAGGCCCTATGTGCCAACTCACGCATCCCAGGGAACAAGCTCTGAAACACACACAGGCCATGTTGTCCCCTGCCCCATCCCACCAATCCCAAACCCTTCCCTGGCCCTGGGAAGCACTGACAGCCCCTCTCCCTGAGCCCACATGCCCCAGCTGGGTTCTGGTTGCCTCCAAAGATGTCTTCCTAGAGGCTTCTTGCTCCCTTTTGCAGGCTGAGTGGACACCTCTGTCCAGGAAGCATTAGGGGTCGTTGGCAGCCCCACAAGCACCAGCACCTGGCTGGCAAGAAGTAGCAGGAAAGCTGCCTTCCAGCCCTGGCATGCTCTCTCCTATGCAGCTCCCTCCTCTGAAATGTGCGGGCTCCCTGAGGTTTGCTTTGATACAGGGCTGAGGTGTCTGAGAAGCCCATCCCCATCTTAGGTCAGAGAGGTCCCAGTGCAGTGCCTCCTGTACACGTAGTCAGCCACAGGAGTGGAAGCACTGGGGGCGGGAGAGTGGCGATGCTGATGTATGCGCCACAGGGCCAGTGGGGTAGGGACTTGCCAGGCGCACCAAGACCTCATTGTCTCCTCCTCCTGAAAGGCAACTCTCTTCCCTGCTTCAGGGGCCCAGACAGGACCAGAACTTCAAGCAGATCCCAGCCGATTGCCAATGCCTTTAGCCACCTTGTGCACTGAGAAGCACATACACTTCCTCCCCATGGTGCTCAGCTGGGCACAGGGAAAGTTTGTGCTCTACTAACCCCTCAGCCCGCCCTGCAGGGCACAGCCACACATTCCCACACTGCAGCCCTGCCTACTGCTGTACTCCTGGGCCAGGGCTGGCACAGCAGGTAGGAGGGGGTTCCTGCTGCCTGCAATAATGCTGTGTTGGAGGTTGGGCTCTGAGAAGAGGAACAGGGTGTCTGTGGACTCCTGCTGTGGGGAGAGGCTCCCTGCTTTATCCCACAAAAATCCCAGGTACAGGCATTTTTCTCCCACCTTACGGCTCAAGATGCTCTCTGGCTGCCTGTGGCTCTGGAAAGGGAGATGCGGAAGATCAGTCCCCATCCCAGCTGTGGGTTTTAGCCTGGGCCAGGGAGGCAGCCTGTTCTATAGCCAGATGGGGTTGGGTGTGAAGCTGTGTGTGCCATGTTCCTGCCCTGTCACCTGGGCTGTTGTTTACACTCCTGGCCTCCTCTTTACAGGCTAAGCTGGAATATTGCAGCAATGCGCCAGTCCACCAAAGCTCTGAGTATTGGCTTTCCGTTCCGATTTTTGTGGCCCTGCATATGAACATGATCTTATCCCCAGGTGTAAATGAAAACAAAACCATTACTAAGAATATGAAAGCAGAGAAAGTGATGGGGTTTTGTTGTATTGATGATTAGTTTTTTTTTTTTTTGCGGTACTGGGGATTGAACTCAGGACCCTGCGCCTGCTAGGTGGGCGCTTATTCCACTGAGCTATATCCCCAGCCCGATTAGTTTCTTTTTAAATGTCTTGGAATATCAGGTTTTTCTGCAACTTTACTTGTAGTGCTCCTTACTTGCTGGTGGGACAAATGTGGACTTTCTGCCTGGTGGGAAATTTAGAGCCTTTGGTTTATTCCTGTCCTTGCACCCTAGCACTGCTCAACAGGGGAGGAGGCTGACTGCATGCCGGAGAGAAACTTGCTCTTAACTCTGCACCCAGCGCTGTAGCCTCCCATCCTCTCCCTGGGAAGCCTGGCAGCTTGAGGGCAGAGGTCTCATGGGCTCTGAGTTGTCACTGTCCCCTGGGCCCAGTGTGGATGGAGCCTGGCATGAACACTTCTTGTGATGCCCTGTGGGTGGCTGAGTGGGTGGCTACCTGGGTGGGGTCCCTTGCACACTGCGCACAGGCCCCTCCTGGGCTGGTTAGAATTGATGGAGGCCTTCCATTCCAGCTGCTGGAGGTTCTGAGTGGTAGGCTTTGCTGCCTCTTGGAAACAGCAGCCTGGCAGAGTGGGGCCAGCATCTGAGCAGATCCTGATTCGATCTCCTGCGAGTCACCCACTGACCCTGTTGGCCACTTTGCCACCTCCTACCTCCGCTCCTTAGTGTTGGACATGACTTGAGTGACTACCAGGGATGTGCAGTGTGAGGCCATCTGAATGCCTCCCAGTTATAAGCAAGCCTTAGCTGAAGGCAGCTCCTTTGTTCAGCATTAAATCTAACTGCTCTTCTGAGTTTCACCTTACAAGGAATTCTGTATAGTGTGGTATGTTTGAACTCTGCATAAAATGAAATCATACATCAAAACTTATTTAAGTAGTTCACTATGGTCATCTCAAGTTGAACCAAAGGAATCCAGGCAGTAAAAATAAGATAATTAGAAGGGAAACCACTTGGGAGGTCTATTGGGTGTCACCCACTATGACTTGGGGACTGGCACCTAGCTCAGGCTTCTCTCTCCCTCCTCACACCTCTGTCTACTTCCGTTCCACAGGCAGCTGCAGCAGCAGCAGGCAGAGCTGGAGGTGCACCAGAGAGATGGGCTGTCCTCCTATGACTTGTCTCAGGTGAGCTTCTGAAACACTGCCCTGCCTGGAGCTGTCTCTTGCCTGGAGCTTGTACACACACATAACACACACACACACACACACACACACACACACTGTCCGCAGTGCATGGAGTATTGGGTCCCCAGGGCCTTTGGGCACATCACAGGCCCTGCTGAGCCTCTAAGACTCACAACTTCAGAGACCAAGACAAGCAGGTACCACCCACCTTGAATCCTGCATCCCTTTCTCTTCAGGTGCCCCTTGCAGTCAGTCACACTGTGTCTCCCCCACTGCCTGCACTGTCTCTCCTGTCCTCCCTTCATTCTCCCTTTTCTCTATCTCTCCTTCTCCTCTCTTTTTCTCTCCCTGTCCCTCTCTCTCTGTGTTCCCAGCTTCTCAAACTGGCTTAACAGAGAAACCGGCACTGGTCATGTGACTGGGTCAAAAAAACCTAACTAATTGCAGGCTGATCAGGCCCACAGTCTCCCAAGCGAGTGGACAGACAAAAGCATACATAAAAAATTAGACAATGGAATATGATTTCAGGGCTTCCAGGAGGGATTCATTCTTTTCCAGCTTCTATATTGTCTGAATTAGCCAAAGACTTTTCTGGGTGGCCAGTTTTTATTAGGTTTACAAATAAGGGAGGGGGAATACTGAAGAAAATGCAGGACTCCGGGCAGGACTCGGGAATCCTTTCAAGGACTCCTCCAATACTATTATGTTAATTTAGGAGAGCTATATTATCTCCAGGAAGGCCTTTACAGCAGGGCTGAGATGTCTGCAGCCATAGTTTCCTAGAAGTTAATAGGGATGGGAGCCAGGTGTCTTAGGCTGCAGTGGCCTTGTCCTGGAGGCATCACTGTGACACAGGCCAATACAAGCCTCAGCAGTGATTGGTGACTCCTAGAGGTTCATTTACTATGAATCAGCTGTCTTATCTGCAGACAAGGTGCCTAAGCCTCAGACAACTCCCAAGTAAATATGAAAAGCCAATTGGTTAATATTAAATCCTGCTCAGAACTACCTTGTAGTGGTCCCCAGCAGTCATATTTGATAACTTTTTCCTGAATTGTAGTTTGCGTTTTCTGTTTCTCATATTTAGAGTAAGTTGACTCTTTTCTATTCATCTCTCTAGGAAAAGTAACTAGTGGGACTCCTGTCTTCCTTTGGCAAGTGCACACCTCAGCCTGGCTGTGCCTGCACTCAGAGGCAGCAGAGCCCCCACTTGGTGAAAGCACTCAGGCTGGAAGGGCTGGCAGTTCCAGGGCGAGGGCACTGCCAAAGGAAAGTGCCAACTGCCCCACATGCCGGTGGTGTTCTTTAAATGTGCCAACAGGTCCCAGTCCCCAACCTACCTGCTGGTGTTCATGAGGCGGGGAAGTCGGTGGAAAAGGCAGATGCGATCTTCTCCCAGGAGAGAGACCCCCGGTTTGCTGAGATGTTTGCAGGAATCAGTACCTGTGAGTTTCCCAGTGGCTCCGATGGTGAGGGTCTGGGGTGTACAGTTCTCTCCAGGAGAGCGCCTCGCTTAGGGCCTCCCCCGCCCTCCCCGGAATGGGAGCTGTGAGCAACCCCTGCAGGGAACAGGAAGAGCCCAGGGACAGGAGGTCTCACACGGGAGGTGGAATGGATTCTCCACAGTTCTAACCACATCTTCTACTTCCTGAGCGGCACTGGCCGTTCATCTTTGAAATTTGAGGGATTGGGGTAAATTAACTACTAATCCACTGTTGGCATAGATTTATTATTAAGCCAAAGATGTGTCTCTATTTAAAAAGACTCATTTTAATCCATAACAAAGGAATATATCTTAAAATTAAAATATGAAATAACAAAGAAGAACAACAGTGATCCACTCTGCTACCACCTGGATATAGTTATTTTTAACTTTTTAGAATATGTCCATCTATCTTTTTCTACATACGTTTTCTTTGTATATATAAAATTGAACTGGTCCTGTTGAAAAGCTTGCTTTTTTATGTGACAGTTTATTATGAAAGTATCTCCAGAAAATTAAACAGTCCTAAGCGTTTTTGTTACCAGCATAGAGTTCCACTGTGTGGATGACCATAACTCACTGAGAAGCTCCTCTGTGACTGTTGTTAGGTTGTCCACCGCCTCAGGATTAGTTAGGTTGTCCACTGCATCAGTAGTACTACAGAGGACTGGTGCCACCACGTGGAGCTGCCTCAGTCTCCCACCCAGAGCTCCACAGAGTTTGGCAAAATGTAAGACATAGAAAGGTTTTTGTTAGTTCCAAAGTCAGAAAAAAAACATTCCATGTGCACATGGTCAAGGCATTTCTGTGAGATGCTTCCTTAGGCAGGGCCAGCTGAAGGGAGAAAAGGAACCACAAGAGATGCTATGATTGAAGGTGACCCCGGTCATCCTCCCAGGATGAAGGCCTGGGGTGGCTGGAGTGAGGGAGGACACCTGGGCCGCTGGGCAGTGGAGGCCTGGACACACCTCTCCTAAAGTACGCTCACCAGTGGGAGAGTAGAGCCTGCCTCCCGTGTAGCTGGGACCCGAGGCTCAGGAAGCAGGGGCGGTACCCGTGCCGCCTCTCTGAGGACAAGAAGGGCCAGCACAGGCCACTAGAAACAGGAAGCAGAGCCCTCAGCCCACCAGGGACTGTCACCACCGCAGGTGCCTGACTACCCAAAGGTGCCACTGTGTCATCTGTACAGCAAGAGATGACAGGAGCACACCTGGCACTTCTGTCCCGCCTGCTTACGGTAAGCCACGGCATCTCGAGAACCCATCTGAAGTTTTAATCTTACACATGCATAGACGTCTTCCCACAACAGTGACAAAACAAAGAAAAGAAGGAAGGGGAAACGAGTCCAGTGAGAGCAATCAGGTGAATATCCTCCTTTGAGAAAACCTTTTTTATAATAAAGAGGAGAAAGTTCAGAAAGTCTCCAGCGTCCCTCCTTCAGAAGGGAGACACCGCATCCGGAGGACACATCCCCCGAGGGGGAGCTGGGGTAAGAAGCAGGCTGATACCATATTATGGAAACCCAAGTCAGTGAATTAAGAAAAAACACATGTTTCCACCTCCACATGGAAAACTCGGGCCTTCCAACTGCAAGAGCTCCATGAAGATCTGACAAAAAATGATAGAGAAACTCACACCTGGACAGTCTATTGTATTATTCACTTTTTAAAGCTTGATTCAAATAATGAAAATCTTGCAAACATCCTCAAAGGGAAATCCCCAGTTAGACTTCTTCAGGATGCTAAGTGTATCCAGAGAACTGAAAAGGAAGATGTGCAACCCCCAATTTTTGCACCAGTCAAACTGCTTTCCTAGACGGAGAGGCGTCTTCGACTTGCACTATCTACCCACCCTGTCTGAAAGCATTGGTTGGAAAAGATCTCACTTGCTTCTATGTGAATCAAAACATACGGCACAGGATGGCGGTGCTAGGTTTGGAGGCGGGGTGATGAGAAAAGACGTTAACAGTACCTGGAGTTGTTAGATGATGCCGAGATAAACAGCAAAGATGGCGATTTCAAATCAGTTCGGCAAAGATCCAGGTGTTTTTGGATTGAGGGTAGTAAACATAAAAGTTTCTCATTGGTATGTATTATCTGTGGCATCTGAGGAGAAATTCAGAGCTTCGTGTATATTTATACACAACTGTTAAGGACAATGTTTTTTTTAAAGAGGGATGCAGGCAGAAAGGAAAGAAAGAGGCCTTAGGTCCAAACTACTTCCAAATAAAGTTTTAGCAAACTGTAAAATTCTCAGGAGGAAAGTAAAGTGAGATAGCAAGAAAGTGTGGTGATCAGGCAGGATGATGCCCAATGCCGAGTGCCCAAGGACTGCTGACGGCTGCTTCTGCAGTGTGCTCTCAGGCGCGGCGGAGCCAGCAAAACAAAAGTGGGCTGCAGAGATGCTCTGCGAACCCAGGGAGGAGGGAAGGAGCCTTCACAGCACCTCGCAGGCAAAGAGGCTGGGCCATGCAGGTGGAAGAAGCAAGCTAAGGTGAGGACATACATATTGGGAGCCCTGGAACACAGGAAAGCTGGAATCATTACAGTCACAGGAAGACGCTGATAAAACTGCATTGTAGTGGATGAGCTCTGTGTACCTTTCTTCTTTCCAAAGCAGGTAGATCAAAACAATAAAGATGAAAAGACTGAATAATATATTCAAAGATACACACACACACGTATATATATAAAGATGCACACATAGTCTTGTACCTGACTAATGACTAATGTTCTAGAGTTGTTACAAAAACAGCGTTTGTTATTTATCCAAACTACCAGGAATCTTAAAACAGAAAAAAAGAAGGGGCTTCCCTTTAGTGCACAGACAGCAGTCGACCTTCTGCCTGCAGGTTTTAGCCCTTTCTGTCCTCCTTTGCTCTTGCTCCTTAAACCAAAGCTGAAGGCCTGGGGCTGGGTAGTGGCACAGGCCCAGGAGCATGGGTACCTCTGTCCCTAAGGACTTGCACTGCCCCATGGCGGCACAGAGCAAAGCCAGGGGCCCGGGAAGCAGCTCCGTGGCTCCTCTGCACTGAGCTGTCCCAGAGGATGTGCATGTGGAGGAGCCCTGGCTGAGGCATGGACCCCCACCCCAGGCCCTGAGCCCGAGCAGCACCACTGCCCCACTGCTGCAGCACCCCGAGGCAGCGGGCACATGTGGGCCAGAGCTGGAGGCAGAGAGTGCCCTGCAGCTGGTCCTTACATCCTGCCTCCAGTTTCCTGCTGCAGGCAAGAGCAGTGGGGATTAGAGGTGTTTGGGATTCCTGCTGCAGGCAGGGATGGTGGGGATTAGTGTTCTGAGATTTGGGGGGTTGAGGGGAGGTGTATCCCCGAGCCTGGCACACGGGGAGCAGGAATGTGTTGCAGTTAAGGGCTGCTTTCTGGCCTGTGCCTGTCCCTGTTCCTGCACGTGTTCCTCACTGGGCCGTGATCGACATTAGATGCTCTTGGCTCTGTTACCACACTCAGTTCTAAGCACGTCTCTCTGTTCATACCCGGGGTCCCCATCATAGCTGCATGGGGAAAAAACTGATTACTGCCTTCTTTTAGGTGAGGAAACCGCGGCAGCAGGTTAAAAGCATATCCATGGGGAGGTACCTTCATCCGCAGGGCAGAGTGTGGTCCCGGGCGGGGTGAGGGTTATCCTGGGTGCTGTGGACCACTGCCCTGCGCATCCTCACCTGTCCATCTGTACCTGCTGTCCGCACCTATGGCTGGAAAGGGGGCATGGAGTGGGGCCCCTTCACGGCCTCTGGGGTTTCCGGCTCTCACAGAGGGCTGGGCTTGCGGGTGGCGGTGGCCATCCTAGGAGGCAGGAGCAGCAGCCTGGGACTCCCTCCTGCATACCCTGCCTGGGCCTGTGCTGGGCGGGCCTCTCATGCCCTGCTGCAGGGGCCCTCATGTGTGACGCCCACTGTGATTTTCCCAGCGGAGAAGAAGATGATGAGCTCTGCCTCGGCAGCAGGCGCCCAGCAGATCTATTCCCAGGGAAGCCCGTTCCCTCCTGGACACTCGGGAAAGGCCTTCAGGTACTGTGCGGGTGGGTCAGAGCTCCACTCTACGCTGCACATGCCAGGCAGTGGTTCTTGTGCTGCAGCCCCAGGCCAGGCCGAGGGTCCCTGAGTGCTGGTTGTGCCCAGCTGGGGAGAAGGAAGGGGCTGGTCTTCAGCCATGGGGGCAGCGGTGCTGGGGACAGCTGGCAAGGTGGCAGGAATCACTTCATTCCCTGGCTGTTAGGGCCAGTGGATGGGTAGAGAAATGCCTGATAGGGCTACAGCCTGCCAAATGGGTAGGACTTCCTGTAAATGTAAAGGGCCTGAGCTGGTTCAGGATCAGGAGGGGCATGGCATGGTGGGTCTAGTGCCTGCCTCAGTCATGGGTAACCTGGGCCCCTAGTAGAATGGCACTAGAAGTGTCTCTAAGTGTGTCTTTACCCCAAGACCTTCTGCTGTGGTCCCACAGGCCAGTCTGTGTCATACAGCCCTGGGGACCTGGGGGGCTGGGCACAGGGACCAGTACTTTGGCCCAAGAAGTCCAGGGCCCTCATCAGTCAATGTCCTGGGGAAGGTCCAAGGACACTGGGGTGCTCAAGCCCCCATGCAGAACAGTAATCAGAAGAGGCCCTCTGAGGTCTGCGTTCATCTGGAGGAAGAGGGGAAAGGAGCTCTGTACTGAGCGAAGACTTGATTTTAGGAAGATGAGAATGCTGTTTCTCATTATATTAGCAACTACACCTACTTTGCATTTGCAAAGTTAAGAAGGAATCAAATAACACAGGGAAATGTTAAAACACAGTAAAATTGTACCCAATCATTTCTATGGCTCTGTCACCTGCCTCCCTTTGAAAACCTGGCGGAATACTCACCTGAACTGAGGTCTGCTGGGACTGGGCCCTCAAACCCCACTAGGTTCTCGCTCAGCACCCAGCACCTGGCCCTGAACACTGGGCCAGTCCCAGGGAGGCTGGAGGAAGGGCCTGAGAAGACATGCAGGTCTTGCTCACCTTTCCATCTTTGGTGAACTGACAGTGCCATCTGCAGAGCTGAGAAATCTCCTGTAGGAGGTGCCAGCAGTGTAGCCACATGGCCGGGACCAAGACTGGACCTGGGTAGCCCATGCAGGTAGTGCTACACAGGGTGCCACACATGGCACATGCCTGGTGAAGACTTGCTGTGCTACATGGACATGAGGCAGAGAGGGCAACACTGGTGCACTCTGCGGAGTTGTGTCAAGAAAGGACAGGCTGAGCAGAGGAGAAGGCCACAGGACCTGGGAGGAAGCTGAGTGCACGGACTTGGGGGGGGAGGACTGCTGGGCAGGGCCAGGGCAACTGCTGGCGAGAGTGTGGCTGGGGACACAGGCTCCAGGCTCCCCTGGGTAGACGCGCTGACCTCTCTTCTAGCTCTTCAGTGGTTCATGTGCCTGGGGTGAACGACATTCAGTCCTCTTCATCGACGGGCCAGAACATGTCCCAGATCTCCCGGCAGCTAAGCCAGAGTCAGGCTTCATGGACAGGGAGCCGTCCGCCCTTCCCAGGACAGGTATGGTCCAGGTTCCCAGAGCCCAGAGCACTTTGATGTGCTACCTTGGGCCCCAGCTCTGTGGGAGCTGACTCCTCAAAGCAGCACCCACCCCAAGGGTGCTGAGAGCTGAGTCCCTGATACTGGCACCATCTGTGGCTCTGGCAGCCTCATTCTGGGGAAGCTGGCAAGATGTGGGTAGGCTAGGATGTACCCACCAGGGTGCCCCCCGGGCTCCTTGCAGTCTTTGGGAGGGAGGACAGGCGTTGGTGAGCCAGGGAGCGTGTGGTGTTCACCAGTGGAGCCAGGAAACCCAGGTCACTGTGGTCAGACTCACCCTCAGTGTCCATGGCCTGTGCCCACCCAGCCCTAAGAGCCATGGGTGCCCCAGTTGATTCAGAGCACTGTCTGGGGCACCTGCAGGGCAGCGACAAGGGACAGGGAGGAGGTGACGTGTTGTCTCAATCTGATGGGTACAAATCCCTTCTCAGTCCAGTAAGACCCAGTCATCTCCCTTCGGAATTGGAACGAGCCACACCTACCCAGCGGACCCAGCTTCCTACAGTCCTCTCTCCAGCCCGGCCACCTCTTCACCGAGTGGCAACGCCTACTCCAGTCTTGCCAACAGGACTCCAGGGTTCGGTAGGTGGGGAGGGAGGGAAGCGTCCCTGGGAGAGCTGCAAAAATGCTTTCTGGCATCCCGACTACAGGCAGTCTGTGTTCCTAGAGTACGGGATGGGGTCCGGAGTTTCTGGACGCCTCTTCTCTCTTTGGCCAGGAAGAGGAAGTGCATGGTGCCCCCAAGACGCTGGGTGCTTAGACTTGGCCCTGTCGTTGGAGACTTACCATTTTCAAGGCATAAGGACTACGTTCTGTGCTCTGGTGGCACCTAACTGCTGTTGCCCCCCTTTCTGTCCCTTGCCAGGACTTTCAGTCCCCAAGTCAGAACCCTGTACGCTTGTTTCAGGGACTAGCACATGCAGTGATGAACAACTATGTCAGTAACACCCTGAAGCTGTTCATTCAGTATTGCAAGGGAGGGATCACGTCGCGTGTGAGAACAGCTTTGTCAGCTTTGTAACGAAATCTCAGGTGTAGAGGTCTCATTGCGCTCTCCTCCTGGGCATGACTCAGGTTAACATCTCTCCCTGGGCCAGTGCTCCATGACACAGAAGGGGGTCACAGTGCTGTCACTGATGACACCCAGCTGAGAGTCATGACCCTGAGCCCAGACATCTGAGTTTTACTTGGCAAATCGCAAACTTCAGCTCAAGGGCTTCTTTGTCCACCTTACCCCCGCCTTCCCTTGCCGCTGGCTGCACTTCTGCCCTCATCCAGGGCTTGGGCTCAGAACTTCCTATCCCCTGTTCCCTCCAGGATCCCCTGTCCTTCTGCACCAGCCCCCATGTGGGGAGCAAGTGCTCATGTGCAGTCTGTGTCCTTGCCGTGTGGCTCAGTGATACTGAGGTGAGAGCCTGGTGCATGGCGGGAAGGAAGAGGCCTCTACTCAGCACTCAGGTCTGCCAGGCCCTGGCTCATACTGTCCAAGGGTGAGGTCTTGGCCTCCCCCACTCCACTGTCACACATGAGAACACACTCTATGCCTGACCCTTGCCTGGGTAGGGATCCCCCTTGGCTTCCCCCAGAGATGGTCTTCAAAGGCGTGGGTGCCGTTAGTGCTGGGGCCATCCTGGAAGCCATGGTCACCGCTGGCACCGACTTCAACTCAGCAAGGCATATGTGCGAGCTGGGCCTTGTGTGGAAGCAAGGAGGGCAGGGGCACAGTGCACACCCAGAGATGGGCACCAGCAGGTCAAGGAGGCCAGCACGGTCCCAAATCCCTCTCGTGCCTTGGAGCCTCTTGTTATAGCTGTAGGCGTGGTGGCCAGACCACTCCTGCCCCAAACACTTCAATTCATTTTATGCTTTCATAGCCCTAAGCAAGGAGCACCATTATTCTCATTTCACAGGTAAACAGACTGAGGTATCAGGCTTCATAGAGTACAGTCATGCATGGGAGCCAAGCGGGGAGCCCAAGATCATCAGGGGCTGCACCCAGTACTGTGTGGTGCTTCCAGTCACTTTCCAGTCAACACAGGCTCAGAACTGACAGAGCCTTCATCTGAATTATGAGGAGGGTGTGGAGCCCTGTGGGGAACCCTGCGGACAGGCCAGTGTGCCGTGGCCTCATTCTGTCCCCCGTGTGGGAATCCGATGGAAGTGGTGTGAGGGATGGACACAGGGGTGGGTGCCAGGCTGAGGGGGGGAACAGGACTGCGGAGTGGCTGACAGGGCGCCCTTGCACGTAGCTGACCTGTCCTCTGATGAGGGGGATGCTGGTGGGTAGAGGGAGGCACGGACTCCATACCAGGCAGATGGGGGTGCTGGAGAGGCTGCCATGGAGGGTCAGCCAGCTCCACAGGGTGTTGGGAAGTGGGTACAGGGAAGGGTTCATGGAGAAGTGCCCCAGGGACCAGGGTCTAGTGGGGAGCTGCAGGGTGAGAGGCACCAAGTGTGCATCACCAAGCATCATTCCATGCAGGTTAAATTAGCTGTTAAAACAGTAGTGTGTATATTGGCAGTGGGCATAGGCCCTCACCCTACATATGCCAGGGCTGTTGTGGTGCAGTTGGGCTCCCAAATGTGACAACACCCCAGAGGACATGACCCCAGCTGGTCACCCTTGCCAAGCCCTGAAGCCCAGAGATGCAGCAACCAGTCCTGGCCCCATTCTCTGGCTGATCAGGCAGGATTCACCTGTCAGGGCAGCCTTGCTACATGTCCCTGAGTGACAGCCCTAGGTGACATCGTGGGGCAGTGAGCATAGATGTCACTTTGGGCCAGTCCTTCAGCAGCAGCCTGAGTTCACACACTAAGGATGGAAAGGGCCACGCCTGAGCTTGAGCCGCCTGTGCCCTGTGCGCTGGTTTTCACCTGAGCATTTCCTCCACTCGGGTCTGCTGAGGTCCTAAGCCAGGCAGTGTCACAGCCTTAGACTCAGTTTTGTTTTAACTCAGGTCACAGCAAACACTGGCTCATGTGAAGAGTGGTACCCAGAAGCAGAAGTAAGAAATTACATGACCATGCCCCTGCTGGTCTGGTGAGCTGGGGTGTTTATCTTCATGACAATACAGGGCCACAGAGTGTGCCTACCAGGCTGCATCATGAGACAGGAACCACTCCAGTGACTTGAAGGGGGAAGTTTAATAAAAGCTGGTAAAGAGGAACCTGAGGAATGCAGGAAGAACCAACATGGGCGGCAGGTTCCAAGACTAAAGCAGAAGGCGAGTGTACAAGAATGGAAGTAAGACCTGGAAAGAGGAGACCCAGGCCTGCAAAGCCCTTGATTGGGAAGGCTGAACTGCCACTGAGACACAGGACTGATTGGCAACATGCAGAGGCATCAGCCGTGGCTGACCTCAGGGGCGCCTGCCCACTGGCTGAGCTGAGCTTAGAAGGTACAGGTGGCCAGAGCCTGTAGACATCACTCACCAGGCAGCCCAGAGTCACCCACAGGTGGAAGGACAGTGCCTGTGGTAGACTGATTGACAGGAGGCAGCTCTCTGGTGGTAGAGAAACAGGGTGAAGTGTGAGTCCTCTGCAGCACTTGCCCACACTGTTAAAAAGAAAAACCACCTGAGGAGAAGCTGCCTCCTCTGTGGTGCCCAGCCTGTCTCCCCAGCACCCCTCATTGACTGCACCTAATATTGCAAAAGATGGCACAGGAGATATGTTTACAGCAGGGATCCCCAACCCCAGGGCCATGGGCCAGTACCAGTCTGTGGTCTGTTAGGAGCCTGCACGAACAGCAGGAGGTGAATGGTGATCCAGTGAGTGAAGGTTCATCTGTATTTACAGCCACTCACTGTTGCTCAGATTACCACTTCTTACCAGATCAGTGGCGGCATTAGATGCTCACAGAAGCTTGACTCCTACTGTGGAGTGCACATGCAAGGGGCTAGACGTGTGTTCCTTACGAGAATCCAATGCTTGATGATCTGAGGTAGAGCTGAGGTGGTGATGCTAGTGCCGGGAAGCAGCTGTAAATCCAGACGATGGTTAGCCGAGTTCTGGCTTCACAGAGACCATAATAAATCAATTGCTTGCAGACTCAGATCAAAACCGTTCCAGTAAGTGGCAAGTGACAACTGAGCTGCATCTGCTGGCAGGCTGCATAGTGGCAAGTGAGTTGATGCGCTTCAGTTGTACAGCTGCTTTTTAAGGCAGGCTTTATGTCAGAATCCAACACTTATTTTTGTCTGTGCAAAACCTGACCGTTATTTTATTTATCACTTTCATCAGAACCTCTTTCCTGAATTGTGCACTTGTTTTAGTCACAGTTTTGATAAGGCCACAAGCTAACCTTAGCCAAAATGAGTAAAAAATAAACAGCACTGGAGAGCTTCTTTGAAAGGAAGGAAAGACATAATGATGAGAAAGCAGAAGACTCTGAGAATACCAACAAAATAAAAAGCTGCATTTAAAAGAAAATACCAAGAATCCAACTTAAATATGAATTTGCTGCAGTAGATAGCTTACATTCTTCAAGCCAGCTTTGTGTAATATATGGTGACTGGTTATCCAATGAAGCCACAAGAACTTCAAAGCTGCTTCTCCACAAGTAGACCAAGCACATTGCACTGACAGACAATTCTTAGAGTTTTTCGGAAGAAAATAAATGTGCCTTGAGGAACAGATGGTTATTGAAGGCCACCACTTCACCAAATGTGTCTGCACTGAGAGCATCATCCTTAGCAGCTAACAGCATAGCTAAAGCTAAGAAGCCCTTCACTGTTGGTGAAGAGGTGACCCTGCCTGCTGCTGAGGACATTTGTCATGAACTTTAGGACAGGCTACAGTTCAAAAGGTGGTACATGTTTCTCTTTTGGCCAGCACCATAACTAGACTACTTGATGAAACAGCAGAGGATCTTGAGGCACAGTTGTTAGAAAGGATTAATAGTCACTGTGGTATGAGTTCTAAGTTGATGAGTCTATCAGGTTAAATTCTTAATGACAAAGAAACAATGCTGCTTTTGTGCAGTATACTTTTCTTGAGGAGGTATATAGGGATATGTTGTATTGCCACCAACACCACAGCTGCAGAGCTGTTCATGTCTTTGACTGATTACATACCAGGAAAAGTACACTGACCATTTCGTGTTGATAAATGTGTGGAAGAAGCAGCTGCTATGACTGGATAGCTTTCTGGTTTCACTGCTCGGGTCAAAGAGGTTGCTTCTGGTCGCCACGTGTGGTGGTGCACGCTTGTAATCACGGCACTCAGGAGGCTGAGCCAGGAGGATCGCCATGAGTTTGAGGTCAGCCTGGACTGCATAATCAAGTTCAAGGCCAGCCTTCATTACACTGTGAGACCCTGTCTCAAAAAGAAAAAAAAGGAGGTTGCTTCTGAATGTGAGTCCATACACTGTGTCATCCATAGAGAAATGCTGCCTACCTGAAAAATGTCATCTTAATTCTACAGTGTTTTGGAGGATATGATTGGAACGACCAGCATATTCACAAAGTACATACTATTAACGTCTATTCGTGAAACTCTGTGAGGAGGTGGATACAGAGCACACATTGCTCCCTTATATGCAGTGGCTTTCCCAAGGTAGTCACTGGCCACGGTTCCTGAATTAGGGGAGCCACTCCGGAGATTCCTTTTAGAAAAACAGTCACCACTGGCGACTTAGTGAGATAAAATGGACTTACTCACATGACATGTTCTGCCTGCTCAAGGAAGTCAGTCTGTCACGTCAGGGGAGAATGAAACTATGCTCAAGGCAGTGATAAAGTGGCTGCATTCAAAGCCAAACTGGAATTGTGGGTATGATGAGCGAACCTTAGGATTTTGACCTTTCAAACATTAGCAGAGATTTTGAAAGAGACTGAGCCAGGAACTTCTTTGTCCTAGCTGGTACGTGATCACCTGTCTCAGCTCTCAGAATAGTATGAGCATTGCTTCTTAACCACAAAAGACTCCAAACTGGGAAGGAATGGGTCTGTACCCGTTTATGAATAAGCCAGGTGGATCGGCTTTGTTCATGCTGGAAGAGGACTGACTGCTTGAGATAAAAAATGAATGTGTCCTTAAAAGTATGTTTGCAGTAACTTCAAACCTCCATGGCTTTTGGATTAAATCCAAGGAAGAGTATCTTGAGATTGCCACAAAAGTCACTGAAAAGTCTGCTTCAGTTTCTAACATTTTATTTTTGTGAAGCAGAGTTTTCTGCAGTGACGGCAACCAAAATGAGCCTAGACTGGACATCAGCAACACATTTCTGCTGTCACTGCCTGCCATCACCCCCAGACGAGGCCCTCTAGTTGCTGGAAAACAAGCTCAGGGCTTTCACTAACCCTGCATTATGATTGAGTAGCATAATTATTCTATTATATATTACAGTGTAATCATAATAGAAATAAATGTAATGTGCTTGAATCATCCCCAAACCACCTTACCCCATCATGGAAAAATCATCTTCCACGAAACTGGTCCCTGGTGTCAGAAAGGCTGGGAACCACTGGTTTACAGGATCACAAAACAAGCAAGAGAGGGGGGATTTAGCTCTGTGGCAGTGAACTGGTAGCTAGCAAGGATGCATTCAGTCTGCGCCCCCAGCTGTCAGCCTCTCTGAGCTGCTCATTGATAGATACCATGTTTCTTATAGAAACGCAGGGAACAAAAACCAAAGGTCTTGGACACAAAAGTGGCTCCCAGGTATGCAGAAGCCAGGTTCATATCCCAGCTTGCTGTAAGGTAGCACAGTGTTTTCTTAGCAGTGCGCTTGCTTCTAGACACCAGCGAGTACAGACGTGTCCATGCCCTCCTGTTCCTGCTCTTCGGTTCAGGATGAGGTAACTAAAGCAGCTCATTCATGCATGACACAAATCAAGTCAGATCGCAGCACATAAACTGAAAGAGCAAGAAACACCTGTGACAAGGCCCTTTCTTAGAGAGCCACGCCCCCTGGCCTGCCCCACCTGGCCAGACTGACTTCAGAGAGGGAAATGGAAGGAATGTGTCTGGCTATTTTCTCAGTGAGAGTTAGGATATATAATTAGAGAGGAACAGGGGAGGATCAGCTTGGGAAGGGAGAGGACAGGACCTGATAGTCTGAAATATTTGCAGATGAGACCCCTCTGTGCTCCTGGTTAGGGCTGGGAAGGAAAGTCTAGCCAGGAAACAATCTAGGTTTTACTCAAGAGCCACACCCCAAGGAGCCCAGCTCAGGCGCCTACACACATGGCCTTTGGATTTCAGAGACCACCGGCCTCCTTCCAGAAGGAAACCTGTGTATGCATCTACCCAACCATATTTGTCAGCACTGCAGGTCACCAAGAGGTCATTCTGAAGGTCATGCTCATTATCTCATCAGAGACATCACTGACCTAGTTCAGATAAAGCCTTTTAGTGCCTGCTGCTGGGGCTGGTTCTGCAGCAGAAGCCTATGGGCACAGTGGGCTTAGGTCTCGGGCTGCAGCAGGGGATGGTACACCCTCCTGCATTTTATAGAACTCTGCCGGCTGTTCTTATCACAAAGAGGGCTTTACTCGGGAGCATGGGTTGTATTGAAGGCCTTCGTGTCTCAGGCAGCATGTGTGGGTTGGGGGTTGACTTGCTCCTGAGCACTTCTGATCTCACTTCAGGGTAACGGGGACAGGAAGGCTGGGAGCAAGGCATGGCTCTGGGAAGCGGGCAGACCTGCCAGGACAGAGAGCCCACCGTGACGAACGTTGGGTAATCAGTGTTGGCTAGTGATTTAGAGGGAAAAGTTCCTAAGGTGTTTGATGTGCCTTACCATATCCTCCCTAACGGCGGTTTTTCCTTAAGAATTCTCTTTGGTTGAGTCTCAGAGATATTTTAGACCACATACTACTTTTTCCCCTACTTTTCTATTGTCTCGTTTGGGTATTTCTAATAAACTATAGAGGGAAGTGAAGGCTCTCCCAGTTGTAAACCAGGTTGCTGATTCTCATGGAGGAGCTCATCTTCCCTCTGGGTGGTGCCCGATCTTCCCCTCACAGGCGACTGAGAAGCCGTTGGCCAGGGCCGGGCAGGAGGGGAGTGGTGGCACCTCAGCAGGGCCTGGGGGACAGTAGGCGGCCCAGCTGGGGTGAGGCTGGGTATGTGGGTATGGCTAGTGGATCTAGGGGGCCTAGGGGACCTAGAGAGAGGCCCAGGGCAGAGGCATCTGGAAGGCAGGGCTTCCCCGTGAGAACGGGGCCTCTCGCATCCCCTGTGGACCCTATGGATGTCCTACTGTCCAGGACTGCTCGGACTGAGGCTTCTGTGAGTGGCCACTAAAAGTGTGGGAGGCTCTGGGACTAGGAGGACACGCCCAGCCACCTGGTGGGTGTGGCCTGTGGAGAGGGGGGGGCGCTCCAGTTCTCTCCCACCCATGAGGCTCCTCGTTGGCCTCAGTCAGGGGAGGGGGAGGGCTGTTCTGGAGGGAATGTGCCTTTCAGGAATGGGGTGGGGAGCCCCTGTGCTGCAGGAATGGGGGGCCCTCTAGGTTGTAGGAAGAGGGAGTCCAACTGGGCCCTCCAAGCCATGGTGGTTCTTAGGTTACACGGAGCCAGGGCTGGCTTTTAAGGCAGCATCCTGTGCGTCGGCTCTTTCAGCTGAGAGTGGACAGAGCAGCGGGCAGTTCCAGGGGCGGCCCTCCGAGGTCTGGTCGCAGTGGCAGAGTCAGCATCACGGGCAGCAGAGCGGTGAGCAGCACCCCCACCAGCAGCCCGGCCAGACTGAAGTGTTCCAGGTAAATCGAGCGAGCACCGCCTTCTCCTAGGTACCGGCGCCTTCTCTCTGCTTCCTTTCCCCCTCGTCCTGCCGCACACCGCCTGCCCCTAGTGAGCCAGTACACGTTCTGGCCGCCCTGGGCTAGAGGGAGGCAGGCGTAGAGGGCCCGCAGGTGCCTGTGGGTGACACGTAGGGGAGGCCTTGCTGGGAGATCCTCCCTAGCGCCAGGGCAGTGCCGGGGCTGCCTGGAAGGCATTCAGCAGAGGCTGGGGGCCGGGCCCAGGCTGGCGCACGGGGCCTGGAGCACCCACACCTCAGCTGAGATGGCTCCATTCCCCCGCCCCCCCACCAGTGTACCCAGGACAGGCCAGCAAGCCCTGGCTTGGCTTCCGCTGGGGTTAGGCTTGGGGTGGCCATTGGTCGAGACAGGCCTGGGTGCCTCTATGCCTGGGACTGACCTGGGAAGCAGGTGGGCATTGCCCTCCACCCACAGTGCTCTGGTTCCTATGTCAGCAAGAACACGTTTCCTGGAGGCTCTGGGCAGGCTGTGAGCCCAGTGACCCTCAGCTGCAGCCGCGTAGCTTGGTCCCTTTGCAGGGCAAGATGAAGGAGGGGTCACGGCTAAGCCTCTCAGATCACTTCCTCCTTCTCGAGGGTCTGTGCCTCAGCTTCCTTATCCTCATCCTGGGCTGCCCTGAGGCCAAGGCAAGGAGCATCCTCACAGAGGAAGGTCCAGAGCGAGGTGTCTACTAGGGCCCCACCAGGACAGCACCCTCTCTTCAGTGTCCCGGAATCTTGGTTCAGCCTCTGGCTCCTCCCCTGCACAGCTGGGACTCTGGCCTCCTCCCTCAAGATCACCCCCTCCCTGGGGCAGAATTTCCTTATCAGGGTCACTACGCTAAAAAGAATTCTTGGTCAGATAAGTTTATGAGACATTGGTGAAGCAGAGATATTCAGTTACTTTCTGCAGAACATATCAGAACCCCTGTTAGCTCAGTGAGGACTGGAGTTCTAGGAGGTAGGCCAAGTTTGTTTCCCAAACTTATTCGTTCACAGAATTCTTGTCTCACAGACCATCACAGGAGCTGGGCTGTGACAGAACACCCAATGAGACATTGGGACTTGCCACTCCTATATTCTGGACAGGTAGTCTGAGTCCAGAGCACCTGAGGGCTTGGGGAGCTGGAGTCTGACCCCCAGGATGTGGCCCTGCCCCTGAGATCTCCACCCTCCTGCTCTGTCTGCCTGATGTTGCATCTGTGTTGTGTTTTGCTGTTTGTGAGGTTCAGCACTGGGTCTCTCCGGCTCACCTTATTCCTGGGCCCAGTGTCAGAGGACAAAGGTGTGCCCCGCAGTGGTCCATCTGCTGGCCCACCATCCTGGGGAAAAGAGTTCACAGGGACCCCATTGTGTGGGCTGAGAGTTTTCCCTGCTGACTGCCAGACAGGTGGCTGTGTGGGTGAGTGGTGGGTGGGGCTTGGGGATGTGCCTGGTTTTCAGGGCAAAGACGCTGACCCCCGTGTGGCTTGCTTTCCTTTCTTCTGCAGGACATGCTGCCCATGCCAGGAGACCCGACTCAGGGGACTGGCAACTATAACATCGAGGACTTTGCTGACCTAGGCATGTTCCCGCCCTTTTCTGAGTAGCTGTGGGCCAGAGAGAGGCTTCCCTGTACAGAGCCGCCACGCTGCGACATCGACACCCAGCTTGCCCTGCCACAGGACCCCATCGCCATGCCCCTCCCCCCGCGCTCCCCCAGGCATGGCACTGTTCAGCTCTCACCACAGCTGTGGCTTCTCTGTTGCTACTGACCAAGACCCTGCTGGGTGTCTGGGCTTGGTTGTATTTATTGTATTTTATCTGTGTGTGCTCTCCGGCCCGCAGACTCAGCTACAAATATCCCCTCAGTAGGCGCTGTGCACCGTGAGAAGTTCACCTGATGCCCAGAGCAGCAGCAGCCCTCCTGGGACACTGGAATCTGCCTTCTGCTTGCTTTTCGCAGCTGCTGGCTGGTGGCCGGGGTTGAGTAAGGGGCAGGCAGGGGCAGGGCCTTGTGTCATGCCCTGGAGCCGAGGACCTGGAGACCTGGGAGGCCCACTACCCACTCCTGTGCCAGTGGGCCCATTGTGATGTGGATGTTTGTGCTTTGTGTGGTGAGATGTGAACTGTCCGTCCTGATGGGTGTGTTGTGCCTCGTGTCTGTCATGTGTGGCCAGAGCGTGTGTATAAAATCCAGACCACAGTGAGTGTGAGCACCGGGATGCATAGCCCCTGCCCCTGTCCTCATTGAGGATGCTGGCACAAGGCTGGCAGGGAGGCAGCTGACAGGCTGGCCCTTCCGTGGTGTCACCAGGAGCTGAGGCTGGGGACCTGCTCATTGTGAGGGGTCAGTTCTTCAGTCTAGGCCCCTGCTTTGAGTCCAAGCTCCTCCGTGCAGAAGAAGCAGCCCTTTCCTCTTCTCAGAATCTGGGGGTCATTGTCTTCTCTCACCAGTGGCGGGGATAGGGTGCCCGGTGTCCTGGGCCGTGCCCCGGAGAGGGCGGGGCAGCTTCTGTGTAGAGCTGGTGCCCTGTCCCCCAGAGGGGCAGACACAGTGCAGGTCTGTGAGGCTGAGGGCCTGGCTCTGGCAGTGCTTGCAGCTCTGCTCCTGCCTGCCACACAGTCACCAGGGCCCTGAGTTCTCAGCAGTCTCAAGACCCGAGCACAGGCTGACTTCTAGACACCTCTGCCCGTTGCCTGCTGAGCCCAAGGGCCCTGGCTTGCAGTGTCCTGTTTCCATGGGCCTCCCTCATTTGCTTCTTTCCCCACCAGTCGCCTCATTCTTGCACATCACCCCTCAGCCCACCGATGCCCACGTGGGGGAGAGGGGCCGGCCTTGGAAGAGCCCTGGGGTACCTCCCAGGGTCCCTGCGGACGCTGCACAGCACTGTGTCCCTGCCCACGGGCCCCTGAGGTTAGGGAATGAGTGAGTGGAGGAAGGCCCAGGTGCAGGGAGGAGCTCTGCCTGGTGCCCGGTCTCTGAGCTGTCAAAAGCCAGCCTTCCTCCCAGCCGGATGCCCTGCCCCAGCACCTGGCCTTCTGTGGTCCTGGGTCTGAGACCACCCGAACCTGGCGCTGCAGTCTCTAGAGCTGCTGTTAGTCCTCGTGTAGATAGCAGTGACTGGGACCTGAGTATAGATGCACGTGTTTGCTCCAGCCTCAAAGGAGCTCTTGGGGAAATGGAGTCACCAGCTCAGGCTCCTGGTGCTACCTGGCACCATCTTGGTGCCCAGCAGCCTTAGGCCTGCTCTGGGCAATAAACGTAATCTTCCCCGCAAAAAGGCACATAAATAACCTTTGGAGCAAAGATGTATTCTCAGCGGGAGGGACATAGAGTTCGTGTGGCCTTCAGCTTGTGAGTATGGGGTTCATTTTGCCCTCTGTATGGTAGACGACAGTTGGCCAACACCAGAGAGCAGCCGACTGTGCTGCTGCCCTGCTGGTCGGTCCTAAGCCCCAGGGATCCGTAACCAGCAAAGAGGACCTGCTCCGGCCACCGCCCACCTGCACCTCTGACCTTAGCCAGAATTCAGGGTGCCTGGGCCAGGATTTGTAGCCAGAGGAGAGCCATGACCTCCGAGGCTGACCTCCTCCTTCCCCACTTTGTCCTGGCAGCGGGATGGCAGCTGTTGGGGTCTGATGGCAGTTGTGAGCCCTGTGTCTTTTCTATCTCCCGACTGCATTTTGTAGCGATTCTCAGAAGCTGTCCTGTAGCCAGTAAGAAAGTAGACGAGGGGTGACAGGGAGCAGTCCAGGGCTGGGCGGAGCCCACAGGGGACACTGAGCCACAAAGGGGAAGAGCATAGCCTTGAACGGCAGGTTTGGTTTCCTGGTTTGGAAGAGAACCCCCACACCATCCTGCTGGCCCAGGAGGCCAGGTCCTCTCCTGCTGGGAACAGGTCATTGCCAGGTGGGAGGGGAGGCTCCTGGCTTCCTGTAGCAGTAAGTCGCTTCTGTGCTCCTGGATGCACCCAGGTTCTTCTCACTGAGGGCTGCACCATGGCTGCCATTGGTGAGTTCACACTGAAGTGCCACCAGGACTGGCCAGTGATGGTGACAGTTTCTGGGATGATTCTAGAACATGCTGCCTGCATGTCCCTCTGCCCTGGCTCTGTTGTTAGCCCTGTTCAGGGAGTGAGAGGCTGTAACAGGAGTCACATTCTCCTCTACTTCCCAACACACTGGGTTCAGCCCTCTGATTCTTTTCGTGAAGAGAGAACATTGCAGAGTGGGAGGTGCCAGTTCCTAATAGAGCTTACACTGGGACGCTTAGGTCTGCTGTGTTAGTATGGCGGCTGTGTGTCCCCAGGTTAGCCACACTTGTGGATATCAGTGCTCCAACCAGCCCGGCACAGGAGGAGGCAGGCCCCAAGCAGCTAGAAGACTTGCTGTTCCGCACACCAGGAGCAGCTGTGAGCTGTACAGGAGCCATGCATGCTCAGCCATCAGGGCCATCTGCTCGTAACAGCTACTGCCTGTCACTTAAACCGGAACCAGCCAGGGGGCCAGTGATAGAATTGATGTGCTCTTTGTACAACTGAAAAGAGAGCTGGGTCGGATGTCACTGGGCCCAGCTGCCAGGGCCCAGGTTCCCTATGGGATCCCGTGCGCCAGGGTCCATGGGCACCTCTGTCGGTCTGTGCTGTCCCTTGGGCTCCAGGGGACCTGGAAGGTTACCGCACAGGGTGTGTGACATTTTCGCGCTTCGCACGTCTGGGTCTTACGGCCAGAGCTGCTTTATGGTCCAGCAACCAGCCAAAGCCCAAGGGGCGCCAACTAGCAAAACTGAGCATTGACAGGCTGGGCAAAAGCGGGATAGCTTGCTTCATCTAAT
The DNA here is from genome assembly GCA_004027595.1 of Dinomys branickii. NCBI lineage: Eukaryota > Metazoa > Chordata > Mammalia > Rodentia > Dinomyidae > Dinomys > Dinomys branickii. The sequence continues at coordinate 27,849 of PVLD010008537.1, forward strand.
AATCAGTTTTCTTAAAGAAGAGAAAAAGATCTCACAAGCAGACCTCGGTGGACAACAAGCACTTAATCATCTCTCTTAACCTTTCTTCTTATGGGTGTGAACTGTGCTGTGGATAAATCATTTGTATTTCTTGAATGTTCTCCATGACTAACAGTTATTAAGTTGCTGTGTATATGTGTAACTAATGTAACTGCCTCTGAAATTTTCATTACAATAAAAGTGACTTTGCTCTGCACTGGCTTGTAATGGACCTACTCGTGGAACCTGCCGTCGAGGTTGGGAATATGTGGCGTTGTCCCCTTCCTAAGACCACTCCTGGGTGTTAATGGGCCGCCTTTGGGGTTCTTGGGACTTAGGATGGAAGACAAAACTAACAGTTCTGGATAAGGCAAGCCTCTGTAGGAGCTTCTTTGTAAATACTTCTTTTTTAATCATTATAGATCTGGAATCAGGGACTACGACTTCTGGCTTACAGGAGACCAGGCTTATCTGAGAATGCACAGAAGGAAGTGGTAGAAGCAGGACCCGACCTCTGGTCTCGCTCCAGAGTCCTGTCCATAGCTATGTTGTCCCTTTCAAACACTCATTATTTTTTAGGTACTTGCAGAATTAAGTTGGTGTCTTAATTGAACCCTAGAAAATACTAACAAATTCGAATTTTTCTCCATTGAAAGAGGACTACTTGAAGACCTTTCTATCCAACATCTAGCATCACTGTTTCACATCTTTACTGACTAATCACAGGCATAAAATGCACATATATAAAATACACAGGAGAAAATGGAGTGACTGTGGGGTGGATGTGGACAGCGTAGATGCTGCACCAATCATGTGGCCTATCAAAAAAGTAAATTGACAAACGACGTCATGAAATGTAAGACATTTACTTCACAAGAGATACTTTTAAGAGAATGAAAAGATAAGTGACTGGCAGGGTTGAAACAATTGTAAATCAGATATCTAAAGAACGCTTAAAACTTACTAAGACAACAGCACGAATAGGCAAAAATATTTAACATACACACTCAAATTATACTACAGAAGATATACAAAGGCCAGCAAGGTACAGTGGTGCACACCTAACAGTTGCAGCTACTCGAGAGGCTGAGCCAGGAAGATCACCTGAGCCCAAGACTTTGAGGCTACCCTGAGGAACATAGCTAGAGTCCATCTCAAAAAAACCAAAATGCACAGAGGGCAAATACAAAAAAATACACAGTAGCACATGAAAATAATGGTTAGCATTATTGGTCCTCGAGAATACCAAGAAAAAGCCCCACGAGATAGCATTCTAACAGTTGACTAACATTTAGCAAGTGTTGTTGAGGATATGAAAGAAATAGAACCCTCATATGGGCAACATGGTACCGCTTGGCTGCTGTGGCAACAGTTGAGAGGTTTCTTGTGAAATCAGGCATCACTCACCCTGTCACCAGGCCTTCCCACAGCTAGCCATTTGCCCAAGGGAGACAGAACACATGTCTACACAAAAACCTCGTGGGAGTATTCATTGCAGCCTCATGCAGTCGCCAGGGATGAGCAGTAACCTAAGTGCCCATGGACGGGGTGGACGAGCAAATCCTGCAATGGCGGGACACTGCTCAGCCATAGCGGCAAACAGTGTAAACAGAAACAGCAACACAGAAGACATGAAAGTGTCCCACAGAGCAGAAGCCAGACACACAGAGCGATGATCGCATTCTGGAAAGTGCAGGAAAGCCAGGCCCAGCCTGACTGGGACAGAGGGGAGGACACGTACAAAGGTTGAGATGATGGAAAGCCCCATACTGAGTGATAGGAGCAAGGTATACACAGGAAAAGACTCGTCAAGCCAGTCACTCAAGAAGAGCACATTAAACTACAGTGTGCTCAAGTTTTAGCTGAATAAAGCCAGTGTTCAAATAATCACCGCAGAGTTTTTGATAGAATGCATCAAGATAATCGCAAATTTCCTGTGGAATAAAAGGGAAACATAATAGGCAATATATTTTACTGAATAAGATATAAAGATGTGGAGAAGAAAAGAAGAGGGAAAATAGCAAGTATTCATCCTCCCAGAGAGTGGGAGGCTTCATAACTGAAATTGTGGGCTTGGCATAGAGGTAGAAACAAAATCAACAGAACATGATCCAGACATCTGTACACCCCAGAAAGAAGTCTTGTTGGGAAGAGTTGGTGTCAATAATTACAGGGGTCGGAGAGGCTCTCAATAAACAGTGTTGGAAAATACATTTATAAAATCCAGTTAGTAAGGATTTCTTAACCAAGGAACAAAGACAACTATGAAGTAAAGTATTGATAAGCTAGAACTCAAAGTCCAACTCAGAAATGTAAAAGAAAATCAACTGGTAGAAAACATTTGCAATTTATATACCCACCACAATAAATAGTATTCAGAATATATAAAGCATTCTTAAAAAGTTTTTAAAAATGTGCCTCAGTAGGTTAATAGTCAAAGGATTTGAGTTGTCAGTTCATAGAAACTCAAATGACATTAACTCTGCCAGAATTAACAACTTCACTGGTAATCAAGAGAGATGAAAATTTAAAGCAAGATAACTATGTCTTCATACTGACCAAGTCTGCAAACACAGTTGCTGGTAAGGAGAGGGAGAAACGGGCTCTCTTCCTAGGTGGGGGGAAGTAGATTGATTGCTGAGAGTGCACCAGGTGGTATCAGGAATGTCAAAGCCATGCAGATCCTTTGACAGTGAATGTAACGCCAGGAAACTCCCCACAGACATAAGGGGAGACAGTGAGTTCATCTTGATTGCTAACTTGATTGGTCTGACAGACATCTGAGTTAGTAAAGCACAATTCTGTGTGGGTGCGTCTGAGTGGGTCATGAGTGCATGACTTTCAGAACTATATCTGGTCCCTGGACCTTTCTTCTCTGGCACTTGCCCTGTGCTCTGCTTCCTGGCCACCACGAGGTGAGCAGTTGGGCTCCACCATGCCCTTCCACTCTGATGTTCCTGCCTTGGAGACAGCTGACCATGCACTGGTACCTGTGAAACCATGAAATTAAATCTCTTCTTTAAATTACAGGTGTCAGGTGTTTGTTCCAGTGATGGGAAAGCTAACTAATACACAGACGTACAAGGGTATTCACTGCTTTGCTAGCAATAGCAAAAAGCTGGAAAGCTATGTTTAGTAGAGAAATGAACAAACTGATTTGGTCATACAGAGGAACCAACCAGACCACTGAAATGAGCTTGATGCACAATTCTAAAAGTAAAGCACTGAAATGAAAATGCTGTAATATTTTTACAACTCAAAGTACTCATATACTTTGTTTGTGACTAAATAAATGATTTTTAAAAGTCCTAGATAGATTCACCCAACTCTGGAGAATGGTTTTCTCTAGAGGGAAGAAAAAGGCAGTAACTGACATAGCTGAATTCCTCAGAACAGATTGAAAGGAAGAAGAGAGAGGACAATTGACAGAAAGGAAAGGGACTAGGACAAGCGTCTAAAGCAATCATGATAAAATGCTGAGCGGCTGCCTCACCCCAGGGTTGCCTATATGGGCACCTGTTGGGCTTTCCTCAAATCTGCTGCTTAATGAAAATATTTAGTGATTAAACGTGAATCAGAAGGCAGATACTCAGTCTCACAAGTAGTCAGAGAAATGCAAATGAAAGTAGCAGTGACCTGACATTTTCTCGCCCCAGCGGGTTGGCAAAAGGGAAGTGGCATGTGAAGGGATTTTTTTTAAAAAACTTATTTTCTGGCAAAAATTGCAGAGGTTTCATACAACTTTCTTTGACAATAATGTGGCAATATCTAATAAATTAAGTAAAACCGTATCTTTTTGGCTACCTTACTTCTCGAGACCCCCATGAGATTTTGCGCTGGGGGGAGCAACTGTAAGTGAAAGCCCCCCGATAAAGAAATGGATGAAAAATCGGAAAACACCCGTATTGCTACCTTAAAATATTAACAAGTACAAGGAAAGTATAAATAATATTAATCTACTTTGATACAACAAACACACCTAAGGCCCAGCGTATAGAGTCGTTGTCAGTTTCTGGTTGTATAACTCTGTGAGTACATGCAGAAAGTGTGTGAATTTTTCACATCAGGCTGCTTGTGGAGAGCAGAGAATGGACACGTGACTGTGGAAACAGAGAGAGCAAGCAAAAGTGAAAATAAATGTAACACTGCATTTATATAAAATGACTCATGTGCTCATTTAGATGCATAAAAGATGCATACAAATATTTTCATGGTAGTCTCCATGGAGCCTGAGAATTTCCCTTTCATTTGTGTAACCACTTACTTTGCTAAGAGTACAGTATGTATTAGTTACAAAATCATACCAAGTTATAAAAAGCAAATTGCCTGCTAGAGTAAGAGGAAAATAAATGATCCATCACTGTACCTAGGAATATGCAGGAATTTAGGTGTGAAAAGGCACAAAATTGAAGTATGACTCATGTGATCACACTGCTCCACAGGGACAGTCCCAGACAAAGGGGTGGAACACAGCTGTGGGCAGCGACACACAGAGAGAGACGGTGACCAGAAGCCGAGCACTGCTATGACCTGGGCTGAGATTTGCCCCGTTCCCCTCTAGCTGAAACAGCCAGAGACAGCAAACAGGAAACCTGCTCTTTATGTAGGTAGAACAGTCATGATTGTTTTCCAGATTTTATCAATAATGTGCAGACCTTGTTTTTAAAGTGAAGAGTATAGATAGAAAACTATGAAGTGTGAAAATGCTGTATTCTACTTTAGTCTTATTGATGAGTGGGCGGAGTGGAGGACGGGAGGGAAGCACAGTATCTGCTTGGGGGAGCAGAGCGGTGAAGGACCAGCACCCTTTTCCTTGGGTGCTCAGATATAACTCCCAGCCTCCCTTCGGGAGAGTGGTAAAAGAAAGTTGTTCCCTGGTCTTTTCCTGAGAAAAATAATGTGTCCATTCACTCCATGGAAGCCGGACACTTGGGCTGTTTCTCCTGCATATGCTGTCACACATTTTCTCTGACCCACTGTGTGGTCCCGCCCATCTGCTGTGCTGGATGACCCCAGGGCCCCCCTCCCTAAAGGAGTGCCCAATCCCTGGAGGAGAGGACCCTGTGCAAAGGGTGAAGGCTTCAGGTTGAGACCTCATCCTGTACCGGCAGAAGAGAGGGCAAGGATGGAAGAATCACTCATGATGTTGTGATCAGTGACTTCACCATCAGATCCTGGTGAGCCTCTTGATGGAGGCCACCCATGGGGCTTGCAGCTCATTGGCTCAACCTCCACTGAAATATGAATATACTTTAAACCATGAGGTACAGCCTTTGAGCAGAACACCAGATTATAATGCCAGGGACGCAGCCAGCCTTCAGCTCCAAAGTCACCATTTCTGGACACCTAATTCTTTCTACACACTTTATGCAGTCAAATTTACATGCTAAAAAAAGAGAGAGACTTGTGGTCTGATGTTGAGGAGGTGGGGAAAACGTTTCACTGTGGTGATTTATTGGTGAGAAACTGATTTCTCAATCACACCCCTGAGTGCAAGGGACACGTCTCCGCAATTCCTCATGGCATCTCCATACTCAGACATAGTCTCCAGGTACCTGCTGTGAGTGTGTACGGGTCGAAGCAGAGCCCATGCATAGGGGATGATGTCACATTGGTGTCACAGGTGACCCCTGCAGTGACACGCACGGTGAGAAGGTAGAAACAGGTTGTTATGGTTGATACATTGTGTCAACTTGGGGAGTCTAGAGGTTTAACTAAGTAACTCAGCAGTTGTAAATCTTGGGGTAAACAGGATATGCTCTTACCCTAGTGGGATGTTGTTTATGTTAATTTGGGAAGCTTTAAAGGTTAACTGTGTGATTCAGGAGGAAGCCAGGGTGCTTACTTTGTAAACATCCTGAGCCTGTGGAAGAGGAGGGCATGGAGGTTATGTGAGAGGTACACGCCCCCTGAGTGGGGGTAGGCTGTTTACAATGTAGGAGAGGAAAGGAGGCTGCTTGCAGCCATTCCTCCCTTTTGGCTGGTTGGTTTTGCTGTGCTCTGCTGCCGTGAACAGTTTGCTCTCTGCCATGTGCCATTCTGCCTCAGAACCAGCCAAAGAAGGACTGAAACCTCCACAAACTGTAAGCTAAATAAACCTTTCTTTCCTTCATTTTGGGTGTTGGGTATTTTGTCTCAGCAATGAAAGAAAAGTAAACAAGACACAGGTCTATGGAAATTATCCTGCCAAAAAAAGAAATACCATAAAAAGGTTTCTTAAGAAACAATAGATAGAAGGAGTTACATCTTTACTTTTCAATAAGAATAAATGAATATCTTAGTAATATTTGGCGCCTATGACTTCCCAGCCCTGGGAAGAGCAACTGAGCCCCATTACCTGGGAGTTCCCAGTTATAGCAGTGAAAGTCCCACACTCCAGGACATGCCTCTGGTTCCATAAAAGCTAGGATGCTTGGCCCCCCCTCTCAAGAGCCCAGCAGTGCTTGGCGGGGAAAGCAGAGCTTTGGAGAGGAAGGAGAAATTGGACGGGATTTTGTAAGATCACAGCAGGCAAGAGCTGGCCTGGCTTTCAGGGATAACTGAGACCATACTCTCTCTGATGAGAAAAGGGGTCCAGAAGTTCCAAAGAATTTTGTTGTGTTTCCCAGAAGCCCTAACAACACAGAAAAGCTTCACTCAGCCAGGAACTTCTGGATCACCAAGGCCAAGAACCAGACCCAGGAAGACCCTGAGAAAGTCTGGGAGTCTCCTGCACTGATTTCAACTCACCAGATGCTTGGACAGTGGCTCCTCCACTCTGCCCAAGGAGCCTAAGTGGGTCCCAGGTGCTGTGCTGCCCGTGTCCCCCCCCACACACATGGGAGCTGTATGTGAACCTGACCTGGAAAATATGCCTGAGGAGGAAACTCTGATCTTTGAGGCTGGATTTTATGAAAGAAACAGCCTGGTTCTCCCCAGAGGAAACTCAACATGAAGTCTCTAGGGTCTCTGGGACCTCTAGGAGCTCATTCCTGTGGCAAGGCAGACACAGGAAGGGATTTAGAGCAGACTCTGGAAGGGCCAGATAGTGCAGCCACTGCCAGCACTGCGCTTACAGTGTAGGACAAGGCCAACAGTTGTGGTCCCTTGGGTGTCACAGCAAAGGCCACCTCCCAGATAGCTGAAAGCCACAGAAGTGGTTTGTCTCGCAGCTTTTGAGACCAGAAGCCTGAACTGAAGGGGTTGTCAGGGCTGGCCCTGCAGGGGCTGTGAGAGAGCAGCCACTTCATTAAACCAAAGGGGCAGGGCCCACTGGAGGGGTAGCACCCACTGATGGCTCAGAGCCCACTAAAGGGGCAGGGCCCTTGCAGTGCTGACGCAGACAGGCCTGTGAATCTGCCCACGGGGCACAGCCAGAGAGCCAGACTGAGAGGAGAACTTGGCCCGTGAGGCAGGAGAACCAGCGTTTGGTTCCCTGCCTCCTTTGGCTTCTGAAGGCTGTGGTGATCCCCAGCCTTCCCTGGCTTGCAGCTGCTACCTCCTGCTTTGGCCTTGACCTTAGTCTCACTCCTTTCTTGTAGGAGCCCAGACATCAGCTTCATAGTCCATGCTAAACCTAGAATGATCTCATCTCCAGATCTTAGTGAGATCTGCAAAGATCCTCTTTCCAAACAGGTCACATTCATGGGTAGCAAGGTTAGGGTTTGGACAAATCTATGGGGAAACATCTTTCAACCCAGTATACAAGGCCAGGGTGAGGGAGTTGCCAAGCATCCCCCAGAGATAGGCAGGACCCCAGAGGCTGCCTCAGAGTGCAGAGCCCATACGGAATACTCAGGCGGTATCTTTGGAAGGAAATGGAGGGTGGCCCAGGAGCTGCAGCTGTGACTTCTCTTTGAAGCTCCGGATGGGCAGTCACAGTGCGTGAGCTGGAGTGGCAGAGGGACAGGACACCAGACCAGCCAAGCTGGCAGAGGCCACCAGGGGCTGGTTTTCCTCGAGATGCTGGAGAAGGGAAGCTCAGAACACTCGTCTTGGGCCTCTTAAACCACCAAAGAACAATGAGACTGTGGGGCAATGGCCACTCAGTCTTCAGCCATCAGAAGGACAAACCCTGTCCTCTGCAATAATGGGGATCTGGGGGCATTGGGGGGGGCGCTGGCCCTGCAACCATGCAGCCCAACCTGGTGGTGATCACCTTTGAGCACAAGGCTCAGCACATCTTGCACTTCATCCACAACAGCCAGAACCTCACCTACTTTGCCTACCTAATCAAAGTGCAACCTGACAACCCCAAGTCACAGATGGCCTGCCACATTTTCTGCACCACAGACCCCAACCAGCACACCACTTTAGGGAAGATAGCGACCACGTAAGCAGCAGAGAAAGATCCTCTCAGAGGGTTGCCATCCAGACACTGGAATATAGCAACATGAGAAAGACAAGAAGGAGAAAAGTGGGTCCCCTGGTCCCAAGAAGGATTTTAAATGAGAATTGAAGCCCTCAGAAAGAGCAAACAAGATCCCACCTTGAAGAAAAGCTTGGGCAGCCACCATAGTGCAGTTAAAAGAAGAGGAGGAGAGAGAGGGAGTCACCACTCCATACACACCCTTGGCCCCCTCCCTCATTCCTACACTCCCAGCTTCAGCTTTGGAAGCCCATACTTGTGGGAGCCTCCCAACTCAGCTAGAGGAGAGCAGAATTCCAAGAGTTGGGCCAAAACTGGAGTGGAGAAAGTGCAGCCTGGAAAAGCAGCAGCAGCAGTTGGGAGGTGTTGTGGAACCCAGCTTGACAATGAAAAGGTACAATAGTCACTAAAGCAGAATGCCTATTCTGCTGCGACCCCTTCTAATCAGCACCCTGAGGCAAGGTGGAGACAAAACAACCAGTACACAGCCTACCACACCCAGTTCTGCGCCTGCCCTGAGGCTGTGGCCTGCTACCTCTCCCCTGTGAAAGCAACTACCAGCAGAGAGCAGCGGCAGCAACCCCAGGGCCACGGCAATTCCCAGGGATCCAGCCAATGAACAAACGGGAGCTGGAGCACAACAGTAAGAGAGAGGTGCAGATGGAGGTGGGCCAGATGGCCCTGTGCCCTTTTCACTCCAACACCGAGCAGGAAATACAAGCTGAGTTACCAGGCTCCAGCTTCCACCCTGATCTCCCTCTGTGAGCACCTTGAGACTTGGCACACCCCTCCCCCCTGCACCCAACACGTGTTTCCAACAGCAATGGGCTGAGTCCATGGGTTTCAGGACCCACTCTAAATTACTAATATGAGCACCAAGAGGGACTTCATACTGCTTGCATATATGAACCTTGTATGAACCCATAGCGACAAATGATATAAGAAGTAGCAGTCCTAGAGACCAAGAGAAGACAACATACTCTACAGAGAAGACCCGAGAAACTCCAATTGTCTTCTAGAACTAATAACTAAACTTAGTGTGCACCCTGGACTATCACAGTGAGCATGGATGAGAAAGACCTCACACCACTTGTGCCCAGCATCATAAGTATCCCCAATACCCATCTGTGTAAGGGGTGGGGAGCAGCAGCACTGGAGATCGAGAGATGGGAGGAGGTGAAGACCTGGAAGTAGGGTGCAGACCTGGTCCTCTAGCTGGGTGGGATAGTCTCCAGAGAGTCATAGGCAGCCTGAAGGGAGACACTGGTGGCCTACAAGGGGACCCCAGGGTTCCTGACAGGGAGCTCAGCAGCCTGTGGGGGGCAGGGACTCCCTGCAGGCTACATAAAAGTCCTGAGGACCTGGACTGGGCCCCTGGGCGCATCACATCGGGGTGGAGCCTGGTGGTCTGCAGGTGTGACCCCACGGGCTCAACTGGGCGCCCAGGCACACAGCATGGGCAGAGCCTGGCAGTATGCAGGGACAACCCCTTGGACTCAACCAGGCCCCTGAGGACCTTGAGGGCTTGTCTATGGGGTGCTGATCATAATGTGCCTGGACCCCTGTCTACGCATGGTCATTGAGTTTGGGTGCTTTTCCACCTAGTGCCATAGTAATTTGTGTATACCCATGTTGGTTGTAACATAATTTGAAGCAGCCATGTGTCTCCCTAATGAGAGAGCCCAAGGGAATGAATAAAACCAAAAAGTACAGTTATTATCAGAGGGAAGATGACTGATTGGGTGGGAGAACCACAGAGATGAGGGAGGAGAAAATTGATTAATTGTACTTGCCTTTATTTGTATAACTGAGTAACAAATGCAAAGATAACATTATGTAATACAGCAACCATTGTTAATTTCCTACTATCTTTTCTATAATTTTGTATTTCCTTTATTATTTTTGTGTTATTCTGGTTTATGTCTGTTTGGTTGTTGATATGTTTCCATTCTTTTGTCTTTAAAATAAAAAAATAACGGGGATGAAATTGGAGGTCACATGTTAGGTGAAGTCACCCAGACTCAGAAGGATAAACACGGTGTGGCCTCACTCATGTGGGTGCTAAGGAGCATCTCGCACAAGCAGAAAGCAGAGCCATGGCTCCCAGAGGCCAGGAGAGGGTGGCGAGAGACAGATGTGTCATGGATACAGATGCACACTTAGAAGGAGTGAGTTGTGGTTTCTACTACATGGGGAGGCCAGAATCATTAGTGATATGATGCTGGATATTCCAAAATAGCTGGTAGAATGCATTTTGCAGGTTTTCTTTTCTTTTTTTTTTTTTTTGGCGGTACTGGGGATCGAACTCAGGACCCTGTGCTTGCTAGGCAGGTGCTTATTCCACTGAGCTATATATCCAGCCCATTTTGCAGGTTTTCACTCCAAAGTCATGGTGAATTTTTAGGTGATTGATAGAACTGAGACCCACATGGAACCAGACCTTCTGACACAAGAGAAGTCTTTACAGGGGGAGTGGACAGAGTAGCAAGCTGCCTAGTGGACCAAGGCAGCCACAAGCAGAGCAAAGCATGGGCTTTTAAGCTCTTTTTTGGCAGAGGAGGGGAAGCAGGTGTCCCTGGGCCAGAATAGTCTGAGCAGGGTAAGGGTGTCTGGGCCAGAACAACCTGAGGGGGCTGGAGTTGCTTGTGGGTCAGAACAACCTCAGCCAGTGAATTGCCATGGTGGATGAGGGTGGGGATAGCTTTTGTGGCCAAGGGGAACTGAAGTGGAACATGCAAGGGAAGAAAAGAAATATTGAGTTAAAGTTTTCCCACGATGGTGCTGGATGCCTTGTGACTTATCAGTGATGGTATACTCAAAACCCTAATTTTGTTATTTCACAATATCTAGATGTCTTTAACACTACACTGTATGCCATAGACATGCACAATTATTATATGACCATTAAAGAAAGCATAGTAAAAATGTTCCTGACTTTAGCTAAGTTTGTTCACCACAGCCAAACACTGTTCTTTGTGGATTAAAAGCGAAAACCTGTGACACAGCTACATCATGGGACACTGCCTAGTGACAAGGAGGAGCAAACCACTCAGGCAACCTGGAGGCCATGGCTCTGAGCAAAAGGCCAATCCCCAGAAGACACATGAGCCTCAGTTGTTTGAGAGTGCAGAGATCACGTCACTGCAGGAAGTGGGTTAGCAGCAGCCAAGGCTGTGAGGGACAGTATGGCTGTAGGTACTGACAGGAGGTGTCTGGCGGTGCCACGCAGGTGAGTGTCCCCAGGTAGCTACAGGGCTGACCTCAGTAGAGTTGCACAGAGCAGTTCACACGCTCACACCCACAGTGACCAGTGGGCATGCTGGGCCTGTGAGATCTGACCAAACGCAATGTCCTGATAACACTAGCACTGATTTCTTGGTTCCCATATTGTCCTGGTGCTGTGTTAATGAGAGGGCACGGGCAGATGGAGAAGGTGCATGAGACTCCCAGGTGCATTTTATTACAGCCTTCTATGGATCAATAGCTATGGGGTTTTTTTTCTCCTAATGAGGTTTCAATACAGTGGAGAGGTCATTTATGGATAAATGCATTTCCAGTTCTTTTTTTCTGCCCTTCATCTCCTCTGGTCTTGTTAATGTGAACTCGCTGCCAACACTCAAGGAAGCCAAAAGGAGACCATAGTTTGTTTTTTTAATAAACATGTATTGTAGCATTAACAACATCAAATGGCAGAAATGATAAATAACACCTGGCCAGGGCAATGTCCATCGGCTTGGGGGCCCAGGGGTCACTGGAGAGACTCAATTGCCAGTACTGGGGCACAAGAGGCAGAAGCCAAGTGCCTCTCCTGTGTGGCCTAGCACCTCAGAGGTTGTTCCTGTGGGGCCCCAGACACAAGAAACAGCAACTGGGTCTCCAGCCCTTGGTCACAAGGTGAGGTTGTGCAGGCAGGAGGGGCAGCAAGCTGACCTGGCCAGGATGGGACCCAGGCACAGCCTGCAGGTGAAGAGCTGGGAGTCCAGGCACCAGGCAGGCCCTGATGGCTGCTTCTCATCACTGGATCAGACGTTCAAAGGTGTGCCAGTGCTCTTCTGTCTACCATCTGACAAGCCCCAGAAAGTAGGAAATACTAGCAAGGAATGCACCTAGCACTCCTAACTGCCTCAGTAGTTTACATCGTAGCCAACAGGTAAGCAAAATCATCTAACATGCAAACCTTCTGCAGGAAAGTGAAAGAAGCAGAATTCTTACATGGGTACTGACCATTAATGTAAGGTTAATGTGCATCTGATTTCAGTTTCTACCAGATGCTGATTGCTTTGTGCTCTTGTAAAGTTTAAAAAGTAAAACTCAAACCATGATAGTTTAAAGACCACATGGACAGTGACAACCACAGAAGTCTATAAGGATCCTAACTGGTCGCAGCCTCACATGGCCAAGCTGAGCCTCAGTGATCAGGCCATGGTGTGCACCTGTCTGAAGAACAAAAGTGAGACCTGTCTCCTACTCAGGGGTCATTATTTATCTGAGTGAGTAGTGGGTCCCTCCTATCAGGCTGGAGATCGGGGCAAGGTTTAGACTATTGGTCACTACCAACGCACTTATCCAAGCTAGGAGTTCTTTATGTAACTATTACTGAACAGAAGGAAAAACAAAACCCACAATTTTACTTATGTAAGTAAATAAAGGTTAATATTATCTAGGACTTTTCTGACCCCTACCTCTCACCAACCTCAGGCAGCAGGAACAACTTTCTAGCCTGTCCCAGGGGAGAGCAGCAAGCAAAGAAAACCAAGATGTTGATTTGAACGTTAAGTAGATGACACTAAGTACTGTCTTAGTGACATTTCAGTTAACTATGGATCACATGTACTCTATTTCCCTGAAAATAAGACCTAACCCTACTATGATTTTTCAGCATGCTTATAATATAAGCCCCAGGTAGATGCATTTAGCATGCTCACTGCAACACAAGACAGATGTACTGAATTATAAAATAATACTATGCATGATTAAATACAAATATTGACATTAATACTTAAAATAAATGATAATATACATTATAATTAAGTATCTGTAAATACCCAAGTGGGCACCTTTGTATGAGAAGTTAAATACCTATGTGAACAGAGGAACTTGAGACTTACTGCCAGATGACCAAGGTGCTGACACAACACAGGAATAACAATGTGTGTGGCTGCTAACACACAGACGTGGTTGTGTCTAAGGTGAATGTTCACATCCAGTGTGCTGTGTGTTGCAGGGATGCAGCTCAGTGCAGGCTGCCTGGACAAGAAGCGCTCATTTAAGGAGAGCTCTCTCTGAGAGATTGAGGCCACTGGGTCTACAAAACAGAGCCGCAAAGAAATTCAGGCCAGAATCTGCGAGAGTTATGACAAGGTTCCAGAAAAAGATGACATGACTATTTCAATAAATGTAGATGTTTGTACACCAATAAATGTAGATTGTTGTACATAAATAAATGTAGAATTTTGTACATGGAAAAAATAGATGCCTCCTGCAAATAAACCCTATTGTGTCTTTTGGAGCAATAACTAATATAAGACCCAGTCTTATTTTCAGGGAAATAGAGTACAATGCTGGTCCCATAAGATTAAACAAAGCTGGAAAAGTCCTATTCCCTAGTGATGTCACAGTTGTTCTAATGTCGCTCTGCAAACAAAGCCTGTCCTCACAGGTGTGTGTGACGTGATGTGAACACACACACTGGCCATCAGGCAGTGCATTAATCCCTGATTATGATGACAGCTGCCCATGTTTCCGCTTTGAATTTTGTTGTTATTAGGGAGAGACTGTCTACTTATCTTGTTAAAAGTGCACTGTGTTCATCTCATGTGCACACCCGCCTCTCCATGGTGCAGGAGCCATGGAGGCTGCATGTCACACAGGGATAGAGCCAGCTTCTCTGACTGTGTGATAGTTAACCGACTGTGTCAACTTGATGAAGAAACGCCCACCACACTGGGTCAGCATAGTTTTAAGTGTGGCCGAGGGGATTTACTTAGCACAGAAGACCCTCCCTGTGGCAAGTGCAAAATACTGAGTTTAATTCCTGGTACACACACACACAAACACACAAACACACACACACACAAAAGAAAACCCTCCCTGGTAGGTTTGTTGTCTTAATGATATAAAAGAGAAATGAAGGAAGGTGCACTTCTGTTTCTTTGGAGAAGCTTCAGTCTTCGCCTTCACCTTGGATGACGTCTCCTGTCTTCCCACATGGACCTTTCAGCCTCCTGATACAGACTCGCTGGGGACACCACAGTGAGCTCCAGGCCTTTGGATCTCTAATGTAGAGACAGCCCTCTTGCATTCTTCCACACCTGACTCTGTGGGCAACCGCTGTAAGCCAACCTTGTAAATCCGTACATATTTGTATATCTTAGTTCTCTAGCAATCACTGACTGATACAGAAAGGAGAGTATCTATCATTAAGTGACCTCTTAATGATACTGACCTCTTAATTATTTAAGACATAGAGAAACAACAAACTATTTCACAAGACCTTGCCTTTATTGAAAGTAAAAGGAGTTTTCTAGGCATTCTGAAATCTGAACTTCAAAAATGAAAGGCCAAGCTCAGAGCACGGAGCAGAATTTTCACTTCCACCGGATGAGGAGGACATCATGGTGACCCGAAGGTGAGGTCACCACTCAGGAAGGAAGTGGGAGCCGGGTACAGACTGGAGAGACAAAGGGCCTGTGCAGGGTAGGGTGCCGGCTCACAGACGCCCACACCGTCTCATAAGTTTGAGCCCTGGAGCAGAGAGTTAGCCCAACATATTTATGGGTGTCCCCAGCTAGGGGGCTAAACCTTCCTTTCTAATACCTAGCAAAGCACACATTGTGACAGTAAAACTATGACAGGGCAACTTCAAAGGGAGGGTACATCACCATGATCCATTCAGCATGTCCCCAGACACTCAAAGGTCCAGTCCACACTGCTGGTCCTCCGTGCACTTGCGCACACACGCAGCTCTGCACCACTGCAGCTAACATGAGGGGTTCCTAGCTCTCATAACACCTTGCCCTCCTAATACAGCAGGCACAGGGCTTGAGTACCTGCAGTGGCTGACACATGCCCCTTGTACACGACCCTGTCCTGGAGACCTACAGCCACTCCTCCCTGTGAGTGTGTGATCTGCAGCTGAGCCCAACTTAGTGCCCAGCAGGAGAGGACTCCACCTGCACAGTTTTTGCTCTCAAAGTTAGAATCGTCTTGGTCAGTGATCAAAACCGAGACTGCCCATTTTGCTCCCACTTTCCATCTTTACCTAGGGTGCGTAATGTGCAAGGCATTGAGGGCTGTTGGAGAGAGTGAGGAAGAGTGGAAATGTATGTGTGCATGTGCGCGTCTGTATACACGTTCATGAGTGTGTGAGTGCATGCGAGTGAGAGCAAGAGTGTGGCACAGAGCATATATGTGTGTGTGAGATTCTGTGTGTGTCAGAAAATGTGTGTGTCCTGGCCCTGAATCAAGGCCAGCAGTTTCCTGAAGCTGTTGGTTTCAAGCAGGAGCCTAAAGTGGTATCTTTCTATGGTCTGTTGGCCATTTCAGAACTTTAGAAACGTAATGGTCAATTCTTTAGAAAGAAACAAATAACTAAATAAATTTTACGAGAGGACTTCAAGATGGTGCCCAGGTAGGCAGCAGAGAGAGAACCTCCCAGAGGAATGCCACTCAGACAAAGGAATATAGGAATATAGCAACATGTGAAGGACAGAAAGGAAAGAGCTTCAGCTTTGGAGACCCACGCTCACGGAAGCCTCCCGACTCGGCCAGGGGAGAGCGGAGTTCCGAGAGCTGGTCCTGGACTGGAGAGGGGAGGGCGCAGCCAGGTAAAGAGGCAATGGCAGTTGGGAGCAGTTGTCGAACCCAGTGTGAGGATGAGAATTTACAACAGCCACTGGGGCAGAGTCCCCACCCTGCGGCAACCTCCTAATCAGCGCCTGGAGAGAATCGATGCAACTAGTACACAGCCCACCACGCCCGGCTCTGCGCCTGCCTCGAGGCGGTGGCCCCCTGCCTCTCTGCTGGGTGAGCGGCTACGGGCGGAGAACAGTGGGAAACCTCGGCGGCGAGCCACGGTGGCTCCCAGGGATCCAGCCGAGGAGTGGACGGGGGCTCCAGCACCGCAACGGGAGGGAGATGCAGATGGAGGTGGATCACGTGGCTCCATGCCCTTCTCACTCCAACATCAGGCAGGAAGCATGAGCCGGATTGCCGGGACTCAGCTCCCACCCTGAACTCTCTCTGGGAGCACTTTGAGTCTCAGCGGCTTGAGCAAGCACCACCTGTTCCTGGCAACAATGGGACAAATCCATGGTCTTCAGGACTCACCCCAAACTATTAATGTGAGCACCAAGAGGGTCCCCTTACAGCTTGCACATGTGGACCTTGTGTGAACCCATAGCAACAAACTGGATGAGGGACAGCAGACCAGGAGTCTGAAAAACAACATACTCTATACAGCAGACCCGAGAAAATCCTCCAACCCTATTCTAGAACTAATCTTTAAACTCAGTTCATACCCTGAAATAACACAGTGAGAATGGGCCGGGGAGATTTCAAGCCCTTATACCAAGCATCGTAAGTTCGTCCAATGCCCAGCTGCAAGGGGTGGGGAACGGTAATACTGGAGATCAGGAGGAGGGAGGAGGAGAAGAAGGGGCCTCCGGCATTGAGGCAATGGGACAGAGCCAGATGGGTCACCGAGGACGCACCGATGGGGGCACATGCCCTGCGACTGTTCCCGCTGTGGGCCCCACTGAGGGTGCTCCATGGACTGGACCCGCCCCCACCCATAGCACGGCAACAGGGCGGGGCTGGGCAGGGTGCTGTGAGCATAGGTGCTCTTCCACCTCCGACCATGGCAGTTTGTATACACCCATGTATGTTATAGTATAGCCTGAGGCAGCTGTATCTCTTCCCAAGGCGGGAGTCCGGGGGTATAGATAAACCCAGGAGTACAGTTATTATCACAGGGAAGAAGACTGATGGAGTGGTAGGGCAACGGAGATGAGAGAGGAGAAAATTGAATGATCAAATGGGCCATCATCTGTGTAACTGAGTAACAAATGTGAAGGTAACACTATGTAGGACAGCATCCAGAGCTAATTCCCTTCTATATTCTCTATAATTTTGTATTTCCTCAATCATTTTTGTATTAACAGAGCTGAGGATGGCTTTATATTATACAGCATCCAGTGCTGATTCCCTACTGTCTTCTCTATGGTTTGGTGTTTCCTTTAATGTTTGTGTGATAACTAATGTGAAGATGGCATTGTGTAGTGTAGCATCCAGTGCTGATTTCCTACTACATTCTGTGTAATTTTGTGTTTTTGGTGTTGTTTGTGGCTTGTTCTGGTTCATATGTCTCCATTCTTTTGTCTTTAAAAAAAAAAAAGAAAAAGAAAATGTGTGTCCAAAAAATGTGTATGTCAGTATGCACACTCGAGTGTGTGGGTGCATGTGCATCCGGTTCAGTTAACCTCCACACACCTACAGTCTTGCCAGGGCCTGGCACCCAGAGAAGAGCTAGACTAGAGCGGACGCAGGGTCTGCATGTCCTGGTCTCAGCTTGCTGCCTCTTGCAAGCATACAGATAGCTCGGCTTCCTAAGGTCTGCAGAGCCACTGTAGACCCCGTGCTTGGTAAACCTCTCTCACAGTAGCCACACTGTTAAGACTGGAACTTTGGAAACCACCGGCAAAGGGCAGATGTGACGGAAGCTGGCGTCTGTTACCACTGACATTTGTTCTGTAGCCAAATGGGCTTTTTGATGACTGGTTTTGTGAAACATCCAGGAAAAATATAAAAACAAATTAGTGAGATTTTCTCTGATTCCCACATCCCTGCCAGCCATCATCTGTAACATATTTGCCATTTTGGCTTCTGACAAGTGTCTCTGGTCCTTGCCAAGCCTCTCTAATTGTGGGAACCAATCAACAATGTGCCTGACGGCCCCCTCTGCTGTGGCGTGTGGGAGGGGCACCCGGGTCGGCCCCCTCAGCTGGGAGGCAAGTGCACTGCTCTGGAGGTGCTGTTCTGTTTACATTTTCATTTCCTCTATCCCTGCCCTCAAGTTTTGAAATTGAGGAAGAAAAAATGTCAAGAAAAATTTTCCTACCAACTTTTTGGACTCACTCAAGAAACGCAACAGGAACGGCTGAGCTCCTGTAACAAATGTTCAGTGGCAGCTGCCGCCGTGATTTCACCCTCACTGTAACTTAGTGCAGTAAGAATCACTGTGCTCATCTTATAGATAAGGGAACAGAGGATCCGCCTGACCATTTTACCAAACGGCTGCTGAGTGGCAGAGCCACTGTGGGTGCTCAGCTCCTCTCTGACTTCAGGGCTCCTTGCTGCTTTGCTGCGCGCCTGCCCTTGGATCTGTGGGCCCCCTGATTCACATAACCCTAGCACCCAGAGGTGCTCTAACACAGACGAATTCCGGTGGAGCAGGGAGTTCATGGTCCCCAGGGAAGCTGGGTCCAGTTCTGCTCAGCCTCATGGAATTCAAATCTATGCCTGCTCCACCCCTGCCACTGGCTCCCAGCTCTGGGACCTAAAGACCCATTCTCCCACGTGAGGGTCCCTGGGAGCTCTGAAAACATCAGCCTTGGGCTTTGCCAGGATTCAGGAGGGTGCCTGGGGCTGGATAGAGGTGAATGTATGAACTACATTCAGAGAGGGGCTTACCATGGGCATGTAGAAGGCACAGCATTGATGCTTCTCCACATCAGATAGTTCTTCAACCGTTATCCAACTTCACCATCAGCCAAGTTTTTCTCAAATGGAGCTGGATTTGACCTCTTCATTTGCTTGGGATGAAGAGAGGAAGGGTTGCTCTCATTAAGGGGAGCCATGGACAAAGGAGGGACTGGGAGCCATGGACAAAGGAGGGACCAGGAGCCAGGACACAGGCCCTGTGGTGATAACTACCCTTCACTACCCCTGGTGTGTACCTCATAGAAACACAGGTCCCAGACTTGGGCCTGGTCCCTAGAGCCTGCTCCTGACCTCACCCCTAGAGAGCCCCAGGGGAGGTGGCTGTGGCTTGGAGCTTCTGTCTTCTGCTCCTTTTACCTCTTCTCTGGCTGCTGGATTTTGTGGAAATGAGTTGAGAACACAGAACTGCCCAATTCCTGTGCAGACCAAAGAGTAAGCACTCGAGGCCCTAGGGGCCACAGTCCCTGGTGCAGTTCCTCGGCCGTTGTGTGGGGAAAGGAGGGGAGCAGCCACAGGTGCATGGCCACAGGCAGATGGGGACAGCAGTGCCTCCGCAAAACTGGATTTATGGACATAGAATCTGGAATTTTGTCACAAAGTAGTAGTATTCTGATTTTTTCAAATATTTAAAAATTATAAAATCATTCTGATCTTCACAACTATTTAGAAACAGGTTAACACATCCCCAGGGTATCACTTTCGGAACTTTAGTCATGAGTGTTTACTGACACCAAGCGGCAGCTGGAGTAATAGACTCTATTCTGTAAGTTCCCCCAAGGACCTTGGTTCCGGACTCTAAATCTGGGCCGTGTGGGACTCACATCCTCTGTGCTCCATGACTCTTCCGGAAGTGGCTGGGCCCCGGCAAACACAGTGGCCTCCCCTGCAGCTCCTTCCTCTGCCCAGGGCCAGCGTCAACAGCCCTATCACATCCGCTTGCGTCTCAACTCCATGGTGTCGCCGCTTGGCCTACGTAAGAGGA
This sequence comes from Dinomys branickii, assembly GCA_004027595.1. NCBI lineage: Eukaryota > Metazoa > Chordata > Mammalia > Rodentia > Dinomyidae > Dinomys > Dinomys branickii. The sequence goes on from PVLD010008537.1 coordinate 47,915, forward strand.
ATATTTGACAACTGCCTGGAGCTTTGACTCACTACTGCAAAAGGGCAAATGCCTGGAAATTAAGAAACAGGATTAAGAAGTAGCATGAGGTTCAGGGACAACAGCAACCTAGCAGAAAATGAGGCCTTCAGGGAAGCTGGGATGGACAAGCTTTGGGATGAGCCCTGGAGCCAACCAGTCGAGGGAAGAGCGGTTCTTCCTTGAGGTAAAAGCTAGCATTTTCTGAACTGAAACATGTTCTTAAGTGCAGTTTCTAAGGACCTTTTTTCAGTTTCTAAGTGCTATGATGAGTCTTAGAGCTACTTTAAATATTATAAGTGGTCTGCAGCAAGTTGTTTTCTTAATGTGGAAGTAGGAATTTTGAGCTCTGCTAAATATTGTTTTTTTCTTTTAAATCCTTTGTTTGTCTTAGGAAAGTCCCAGGGCTCTTGTTCCCATTTGCACACTGGCTTATTTGCCAAAGTTGCAAAGCTGTTCTTCCCCACTTTATGAGCTGCCTGGGAAAAGGAAGACCGCATGACTGGAGTGTAACTAGTAGAGACTTGAGCCAGAAAGTGGAGGATGTCACCAATCAGCTGTCAACAGAGTGCCTACCACTGCTTCAAACCCAGGAGAAGGTATACAGGGATGACTGAAACATATGATGAATATTCACATTTTAACAATTATTACAGTGCAGTGGCCAGCAGAAACACCTAAACTACACCCAGGATTTGGAGGCAGATTTGTTTATGTCAACAGGCACTGATCAAGATCATTCCCAGAAAATCATAGCCTAGGGTTTAAATGAGATAGGAAAGCAGAAAGTACAGAGGCAGAATGGCTTATCAAATGGGGATTGGTTTATACAATGTGCATCACAGTGACCAGCCATTTCTAAGAGACAGAAGCAACCGGAACTGGGACAGGAACTATTACCTGGGAAAATAATAAACTGAAGCATACTAGCCAGGGGCGGGGGGAATTTTCTTTTACATTTCCCCCCTCTTTTAGTTTCTCTGGCAAATCTTTGCTGATCACATTACATGTGATCTTCTGAGACAAGGTCCAACTAGAAGTAGTAGCATTAGGGTTGTCAGTGATCCTAGGATGGGCTCTAGCCAAGGTCCCCAAAATTGTCTTATTACAGAGTTTTCTCCTGAGTTGCCTTTTAGGAAGAGACATAATGTAAGCCTGTCTATTCTGTAACATTACTCTGGCAAGGTAGGGAAGGAGGTAATCTGATCCAGGAGAGTGTCCAATGTGTCTTGAATACTCATCAAATCTTGGTCAAGTGTTTGATTGATTATTCTGTTTTCTTGGGGCAACCGTCCACAGAGTTTAAAGCAAAAAACACAGCTAGCAGGGGTCGGGTAAGCAAGAGCTGGGGTAAGCAGCCTGAAAAGACACAAAAATCAAGGGGAATAGGTATGGAGCAATCCTGTGAACTGTGTCCTCAAGCTTCAGCTGTGCGTGAACTGGTAATCAGCATCCAGAGTGACAAGTGCTGGGCTTTGAGTGTACTGTCTCTTTCAAGTGAGCTTTGGAGAAGCTGTCCAGATAAATTTTCCAACAGATCTAAGGTTGGATTTCTGAAACTTGTAGAGGTAGTTGATATGTACCTGGTTTATATGTGTATGCAGGGATGTCTGTAGAGATAGCTGGTCTTTTAACTGGTTACAAGCTGGTTTTGTAAGGTTATGTTTTATTTCTGTGTAATCTATTTATATATCTTTAAATGGGGAGAGTCCACTCTAATGCATGAGGTCAGGGCCAGTGACGCAGACACTGAAGCCTGAGCTGACTGCGGGGGTATGGGTACCAGCACATGTGGTTTGAGCTTACAGAACAATCGGTGGGGGCAAGTCTATTTCTGATCTTCCAGGAATACCTAGTAAAGTGTTTTTGGCTGGGGTTGATGTTTCAGTCAGTTGGATCCACGGAGAGTACTTAGTCCCCTGGACAGGATTATTTTGGGTCATTGGTGGCAGGTTTCCAAACAGTAGCAGGAAGCAGTTTGTTGTGCAGATCATCCCTGTAGGGGAGTTTTGGCCAATTGTCCAAGGTGACCACAGCACATCTAGCCTATCAAAGTTCATCCCTAACAGAGCTACTTCCATCTATAAACAGGGTGTACTCAGCAGTTTAGAGGGTTGGTTGGTTTGATTGTTTGTTTGTTTTGGTACTGGTGAGGTCCAGCACCACATAACTGGGGTCTTTGTGAAGAGGGGCTGGCTGACAGGAGCCAACTGAAGACAAATGAAGGCATCTTTTTTAGGTCTAGGCAGGAGTACCAGCAGGCTGTAGGTGACAGAAGACTGATGCAATGTATATGAAGGGCAACTGGGGCAACATTAGCCATGAGATCTTGAACTGGCTTTATGGGCAGGAGAGGTGTATATTAGAGTTTTACAGTCTAAACTGTTTGCTTGAGGGACTGTGACAGAGCCAAATCTGTTGTTAAAGCCTCCCTGAAAATAGTAGGAGAGTTTTTAATCCCTCATGGCAATTGAGTCCAACTGAGCTGGTCTTTTGTCTCAGGATTTTCCCAGCTGAAGGGGCTTATGGCAGCAACTTGCAAGCAGAGGAAGGCATCTTTGAAATCTAGAACAGTCCAAAAGGATGTATGGGTCAGGAACCACAGAGTGTAAGGTAATGGTTTGGTTGTTGACAGCACAGAGATCTCGCTCATGGTGATTAACATTCTATTAGGCTGATGTGTGGCTGGATGCCTGTTTGTGCTTTCTATAACATCTGATAGCAACGAGGGTCGTGGTGAGATGGTATAGCTGATGGCCAGGCCCAGAGCTGAGTCCTTAGTTTATACCTCTGGGAGGAGAGTTTTCAGAACTTCAGGATTGCAGTTATCTGTCTCAGACTGATGCAGGCATCATCTTTTTCTTGGGGAACAGTCGAAGTTGAATGTTCAAGGTTAAAGAGAGGGAGGCTAACTGCCTTGGTATGAAGGAAATGGCTGCTTCTAACTAAAAGGAAAGGTCTCTTCCCAAAACCCATATGGGGACTGGCTTGTGTAGGAATTCATGTTTGGTGAAATGTCTCCCCAGGCTGCAAGTCTGTGCCTGGAAGAAGGGGTGAGAGGCAAGAATCCCAGTTGCCCCAGTGGTGGTAACTTTATGACAGAGGAAAGTTTTGAAGGCAGAGAGTTTTATTCCATTTCTAGCAGGAAAGTCATAGGTTTGCCCGACTTTTGCAATGACCACAGGCTCTCAGGAGCCCAATTTGTTAGAGGTCAGTCTGTCCTACCTATTTAGGACTGACAGGGCACAACTCATTTGTCAGGGCTGACAGTCCAATATTTCCTCAGTCAAAATGTGGAACTGAGATGAAATTATTGACAGTCATCTCAGGTGGGCATTAGATGATGCCGTCTGACCAGGATAGGAGTGTAAGCAGAAGGCTCTGGAAGGAGGGCCTCTGTGGCCAAATGCAGGCAAAGGCTAGCTGGAACCAGTTCAGTTGGCTGGAAGTAGATGAGTTGGGAGTGGAGAGTGAAGCTATGAGCGTTGGCAGCAGCTGTGACAGCCAATGAGGGTGCTAAGGCAGAATTCTCAAGAAGAATGGGCCTCTTTTCCTTTTCTATTTTTTCTTTTGAGATGCAGGGAGCTGTTTGGTTTCATTTTTAACTCTGTAAACATCTCTTTTCCTGCAGTGAGGGATTCTGGGTTTTAACTAATTAGCTCCCATTTATCTCCCTAGAGTGTATATTTTATACCTTTGAATGCAGAAAAAGGTTGGATGCCCTTCAGAGAGAGACCATGTAGAAGCCCACCTGGCTGCGCCCCTTGTGGGGACTTAGCTAAAGAGGGTGTGAGGGTTCCATTATGCCATATGTCATTGCCATGGAACAACAGGTGAGGGCCCAGCCACCTTGACTAGTGCTTCCCAGTCTTGGTGCACAGACAGAGCAGCCTGTTGTTCATGCTGTCTGGTCCTGTCACTCACACATTCATTCAGCAGCACTCAGAGGTTAAACATTCCAGTCTCTTTCCCTTGAAGGTGACCTTAACTCACAAGAGTTGATCAAGCACTTCTTCTGCTTGAATTCAGTAGGACTGACAGACTGACAAAATGGGGTGCCCCTGGGGGGTCTTACCAGAATTAGGCAGGCAGACAGGCAGACAGGCAGACAGACAGATTACGTTCTCCTCTCTTTGGGGCCCAGTGTGAGCTGCTCCAGTGAAGAGCCAAGAATCCTCCTCCAGACCCCTGAGGGGACTCAAGAAATCTCAAGGGCTTGCCTTCCCATTGGGACCTGGAGAGGTCCTTGCTCAGTCCATAAGGTCCACAGCTAGTGACCAAAGAGGTCAGTATGGTCGGTCTTCCCAGTCAATGCACCACATGCAACAGCAAGCAGCAACACCAAAACAACATCCAGGATTCGGAGGCAGATTGATTTATGATGACCGGCACTGATCAAGATCATTCCCAAAAATCAGGCCCCAATGTCTGGTGGTCTAGGGCTTATATGAGATAAGCAAGCAGGAAGTATGGAAGCAGAATGACTTGCCAATTGAGGATTGGTTCTTACACTATGCATCACAGGGATCAGCTATGTATCAGCATGATCAGCCATTTCTAGGAGACAGAAGCAACTGGAACTGAAACAGGAAACAATTACCTGCACAACTAACAAAATAAAGTACACTGGCTCTGTGTGTGTGTGGAGGGGTGTTTCCGTTATAACAGTAAAAGACACATTGCCATTAATCCCTCTCAAAATACTTTTCCCTTCAAAGACACTTCTTCCATTGTTCTTGCTACTTTCTGAAGCAGTTCTGGAAGTCCTCCTTTGTGAAGGTCTTTACAAGTTGTGATCAAAATTATGGTGAATGCTGTTGTCAAGTACTATCCAATGGAAAAGCAGGCTCATAAAAACATTGCATTGTATCCACATCCACTTCTCTTCACCAGGTTTGGCTTTGTATGCCTTCTGGCTCTTTCCCAAAGTCAAAATGACCATGAAAGGTAAACATTTTGAATCCATTTAGGACATGAAGGCACCTAGGACAGTGAAACTAAAAACTTCATGAAAAACTTGCAGAACTGCTCCAGAAAGTGGTTTTGGACAATGGCATAAATATGTTTAGAGTGTGCTCACTCACTTCAGCAGCACATAGACTAAATTGTGTTCAGACTGAGGAGAGCATTTTGAGGGGGATTAATGACAATGTGATTTTTACTGTAATAAATATTTTAAAAATTTAAACATGCACTGTACTTCTTTTCATCACACCTCTTTCATTTTATAGTACCTGCACTGCTCTGAGGGCAACATCGTATGCAGGTGAAGCAGAGGGGGAGAGCAGACACAGGTGCCAGCCATACTGTAGATAGAAGTCCAGGGTACTTGCTAATCATGTTCTGGTCCATAGGTCTGTGGAAGGTAGGAGACAAGCTCCCAAGTTGTCAGCGAAGTGATTGCACAAACCACATGTTAGCTCCACTGCAAATAGGAACTAGTTCACAGATTGTGGGGAATGTTGGAGGGGTCACAGCATGTGTGCACTTACTCTTCAAAGTATATTTGCATAATTGACCTTTAAAATATTTTATGATTGCATAGTAAATATGAAAACAAAAACAGACAATAAAATAAAATTATCCATTACTAATAAAATTAAACACAGAATTACCATATGATTCAGAACTTCTGCTTCTGGGTATATACCCCAAGGAATTAAACACAGGGACTCAAACAGATATTTGTACACCCTGCTCGTAGACACATTGATGTCATTAACCAAGTGGTGGAAAAAGAATGTGTCAACAGAGGATGGATAAACAACATGTGGTAGGTAATATTACTCAGGCTTTAAAAGAAATAAAATACCGATACCAAAAGAAAAAAGGAATGAACCTTGAAGACATTATACTAAGTGAAATCACTGAAACACAAAAGAGCACATACTGTATGATTCCATCTATATGAGTGACCTAGAGTAATCACAGGGATTAGCAGTGGGATGGCAGACGCTGGGGGCTGAGGCAGAGGGGCAGGTTATTGTTTAATGGGTGTGGAGTTCCACTCCGGAACAGGGAATACGCTGGTAGAGCTGGATGGTGGTGATGGCTGCCATGTCAATGCACTTAAAAATACTGAACTATACACTTCAAATGGTGAGTTTTATGCTATGTGTATTTTACCACAGTTTTAAAAAGAAGCATGAGGGCAATATTGGAGGATTCATCTTTTGCATTAACAAAAGAGGCATGAAGCTTTGATTCAAAAGCTATAAAATATTGTTAAAAGAAATTGTAGAAGATTTAAATAAATCAAAACACATCCATGCTTATGAATTGGAGGGTTTAATACTATTATGATGCAAGTACTTTCCAAGTGGAACTACAGATTCAGTGCAATCCCTGCCAAAATCCCACCTGGGTTCATCACAGATATTAACAAGCTGATTCCAAAATTAATATAGAAATTCAAGGAACTCAAAATAACCAGCATTTCTTTAAGAAGTGCAAAATTGGAAGGGTTATACCTTTCTGGTTTCAAACCTACTACAAAGCTATAGTGATTGAAATGTGGTAGTGGCTCACAGTTGACATATAGATCAATGAAATAGGATGAGGAGACCAGAAATAAGCCACTACATTTATGGTCAATTGATCCTCCACAAGAAAGCCAAGAGAATTCCACCGAGGAAAGAATAGTCTGTTCAACAAAAGTTAAAGTGATGTGTAAATAGTCACATACAAAACAAAAGAAATGATCCCTACCTCACACCATATCCAACAAAATGCGTTAAAGACCCAAATGTAAAAAGCCAAAATGAAACTCCCATTCAATGCTTATGGGATTGCAAAATGGTGTAGATACTTAGAAAAGCAGTCTGGTGTTTTCTCAAATGACATAGATACTGTACTACCCAGTAATTCATTCTTAGAAATATACTCAAGAGAAATGCTGATATACATCCTCACAAAGACTTGTGAACATTCACTGAAGCATTGTTCATTGTAGCTCAAACCAGGAACACCCCAAATATCCATCAACTGATGAATGGACAAATAAAATGTGATACTGTATATTTATACAAGATAATATTCATTCATAAAAAGTGCAGTACTGATACATGTTAAAACATGAATGAATCTTGAAGACATTATGATAAGTGAAAGAAGCTAGTCACAAAAGATCACATATTGTATGACCTCACTGACATAAAATGTACAGAACAGACAGATTTATGGAGATAAAAAGATACAAAGGTTAGTAGTTTCCTAGGGCTATGGAAAAAGCAGGAAATGAGAAGTGATTGCTGGTGGTTCATCATTTCTTTTTTTTTTCAGTACCAGGTATCAAATTCAGGACCTTGCACTTGCCAGGCAGGTGCTTATTCCACTGAATTATATCCCTCATCATTTCTTTTGGGGTAATTTTCCAATGTTGATTGTGGTAATGGTTGCACAACTCTGTGAATACGCTAAAACTACTGATTCACATACATTAGATTGATGAAATTTATAGTAAGTGAACTGCCTCTCACAAAAATTGTTACCAAAAGCTTGCTTTGTCACAACACTTGCAACTTTGTAAGAAAAAGTGCTTGATTAAGTGCTTGATTTAATTTACCTTTTCATTTTATTTATTCATTCACTCCCTTAACCTTGCTGTGTGTCACTATGCAAGTGAGAATATTTCTGTCATCATTTTGTCATTCTGTTCCTTCTGTCTATGTTCATGTACCCAGAGAAGACTTGTCCTTAGGGACAGTGGAGTATTTTTTAAATCTAAATTTCTCATAGGATTTCTTAGGTTTTCATTTTACATACAGCTCCTGAGTTTGGGTAGGATGCTTTTGCTGAAGGATGCAGGAGGGCAGTGCCCATCACTGGGGTCCTGGTGAATTAGCGGGTATTTGTAGGCTTGGGGCCCTCTGCTCCTCAAACTAGGTTCCCTGAATGCCTACACACTGTACCTTCTGCCATCCTGACATTTGCTCGCAAATCCCCACGGTTCCTAGTTGTGAGTCCTGTCCTTCCTCCCTCTCCCTGTCCCCAAATGGCTTTAGAGACACGGTGGTGGAGTCGGGCAGGGTGCCACTTTTAATCCACTGTGTCACATCAAGGACACTCACGATCTCTAGTTGCTGTGCTAAATCATCTAAGCTTCACGGCAAACACTTACATCCTGTGTATTTCACAGATAATGAGTCAGTCTTGGAAGCTTTGCATACTCTGTCTCTGGCCTGGCCTTCTCAGGTGACTCCCAGATGTAGGGACAACAGGATCCTGGAGGGAAGGCTCCATCCAACTCTGGTAAGTGGACAGACGCTCCCCTTTGCAGTAGGAGGCCATGGAGTCCTGCTCTGTGCAGGCCCCACTGTGGGTGCTGTGGGCAGAGAAGAGGGTGGTCAATGATTAGCTCTCTGCAGATGGCACCCTGCCTCGTGCTGCCTGTTTCTGCCCTGATGACTCCTATTCCTCCTGCTGCCTAAAGTCACAAAGGTTATGCTGAGCCTCTTGTACCTCTTAGCAGACCAAAGACAAACGCTTCTGTGATGGTTAGTCTGCATGACAGGATCTCTGAGAGCCCAGAGAAGTGTCGCCATTGCTCCTGGCTGTGTCTGAGGTGGAGCTTCCAGAAAAGATCGGCATAAAGGGAAGTGGGCTGTGTTAGTGACCTTCTCATCTCTGAGACACAATACCCAGCACCCACAAGTTAAAGGAGAACAAATTTACAGTGGCTCACAGCTTACACGGGTCTCAGTCCATAACTGACTGTCTCCCAAGCAGGACAGCCTGGCAGAAGGGACGGCAGAGGCAGAAAAAAGAGAGGGAGTGAAGAGAAAAGTGGGGAAAGAGAGACCCTGCCAGGCCACGCCCCCAGTGCCACCTCCTCTGGCCAGGCTCCACCTCCCAACGTCACACTGAGCTATAAACTCATCGGTAGATGGACCCCAGGACGGATCCGCCCATGAGTATCCGCCCTGGTGGCTCAGTCACCTCCTCAAAGCTCCACTGTGAGCACATGAGGCTTTGGGGACATGCTGATAGAAGCCATAACAGGGGTTGAGCGGGTGGATAGCCTTGCCCAAGTGGGGGCTTCCCCCGGGATGCAGAGGATGGGGTGAACTTGCCCTCTGACTGACCCTTGGGCTGGAGCACCAGCTGACCTGGGTCTGCAGCTTGCACACAGCTGATGGTCAGACTTATTAACCTCCATAGCATGTATAGATGTCCCTACAAAGCCTCAGGTGAGCACAGGTGGGTTTTTCAGAGGTGGTTGGATCTGGGCTGTGCTGCGCTAGGATTAAGTTTACCCCATCCTGGGTGTGAGTGCTACCTGCCCTATGTGGGGGCATGCTGGGCAGAATATAAGGGGCAGAAAGAGGGCTGTTGCTGCTGTTTGTCGCTTGCTGCTTGCTGCTTTTGCCCCCTCCTACCTTCCGCTTCCACACCATGAGCTGTTTTTCTTCTGCCATGCCAATCTGGCTCACAGCCAGCCAACTACAAGCTGAAACCGCTACAGACTGTGAGCTAAGTAAACTTTTCTTCTTTTAGCTTTAGATGTTGGATATTTTGTCTCAGTAATGAGAAAAGTAACTAAGATAGTGCTAAACCAATGGCTTGAATGAACATTTGCATGTTTGCATACTTGGGAGATGTTGGCTGTGCCTCGTTTTGAAGACTGTACAGCCTCTGACTTCCCAGAGCCTTTGACGTGGGTGCTGAGCTATCTCCCTGTGTCCATACTGGACCTTCATTGCTCCAGATCTCACCTACCAATCACTGCTCTGTCACCATGGTGAGAGAGAGCAGACATGTGTGTGGTTCCCAGAGGTCTGTTAACAGCCTTCAGAGTGACAGCCTTGCTCTTGGCTGCCCTTTGCCTTTTGCCCTGGGAGCAGGTGGGTGAGGAACAGCCCATTCATTCATTCTGCAACAGGAAGCTAACTCAGGGGTGAGGCTGCCACGTGACCACAAAGTGTAGTCTGCAGGCCAGCAGCATTAGCTTCGCCTGCAAATGTGCTAGCCAGGCACATGCTCAAGCCCTACCCTACGACCTACAGAATCAGAAACAGCATGGGGTGGGGTGCGGCCCGCAGCCTGTATTGGAGCAAGCCCTCCAAGTGGTCTTGATACACGTCTTGATACACAGATTTGAGAACCACTTGTAATCAACCAAGAAACTTCAAAAAAAATATTGATGCCTGTCCCAGGAAAAAGCTGGAGCCAGCTTGATCTGCTGAAGTTTTTAAATTTCAGAAATTCTGTGTCAGACATTTAACACAGCCATTGTAAAAAAACTATATTACACATAAACTTACAATCAAATAAATTATATTAAAAATACAAGTAGTGCCAGACATAATGATGCACACATACCTGCAATACCAGCCTCTCAGGAGGCTGAAGCAGGAGGATCACAAGTTCAGGGCCAGCTGGGGCAACTTACAGAGACCCTGTATCAAAGTAAATATTATGATTATAAAGGCCAAGAATGTAGCTTGGTGATAGAGTTCTTGCCTACTATGTGCAAAGACTGTGTTCACTCCTCAGTACCAGCCAAAGAAAAGCAAAAAAGGTAGTAAATATCCAAAACCTACCATCTCCAAACCATCTTATTGTGTTCTGCTGTTACTGCATCTATGTTCTCTGCACAGTTACTCATTTTGCACAGGCAAAAATGAGAACACTTACTGCTCATTCACCACGAGCATCTTTCCCAGCTGTGTCCAGGGTAAGCACACCAGTACCATATTTCCCTCAAAACAAGACTAGCTGGAGCATAAGCCCTGGCATCATTTTTCCAGATGCTTGTAATATAAACCCTACCCGCAAAACAAGCCAAGATCATCAGCCAGAGAGGTGCATGTAGTACATCTCTTGTAACACACAGTGGATGTATTGAATTATAAATTATTAACATGTAACTAATTATGAATAATATTATTGACAATACCTGAAATAAATGCTAGTGTAAATTATAATAAAGGATTTGTAACTAAGCAGGTGCCTTTGGACACCCGGGTAAACAGATGAACTCGAGACACTGCCAAATGAGCAGTCAGAGCATAGACACAAGGTGTCAGTAATGTGTGCGCTTGATAATGAGCCGACGTGGTTGTGTCTAAGAGGAATCTTCATAATTCAGTACACTGTGTGTTGTAAAGAGCGTACTGAACGCACTTTGTGAAATAAACATTTTCTGAATTTTGGTGCCTAAAAGTTTTCATCACTTTTGTGTGGACCCTCATTCTTAACTGTTATCATTTTTGTTGCTACTCCTGTCTCAGAAGCCTTCAGTTAACACTTGATTTAATGATAGATGTAAAGAGAGGAAATATAGATCGCTATATATGGAAAAAATAAGACCTCTTCTGAAGAGAAGCTCTACTGTATCTTCTGCAGCAAAAAATTAACATAGACTCAATCTTATTCTCAGAGAAATGTGGTAGCTGGAAATCAGCCCTGTCTGGGACCACATTCTGCAGGCCTCTGGCTCACTGCAGCCCCAAAGAATGGGGTTAGTGGGGTCCAGGAGGGCAGGGATGGGTGGAGATATCAGAAGGATCTTCAGTGGTCCTATCAGAGGCAAAAAGTTAGAGCAAGTAAGTGCTGAGGAGTGGGGACCAGCCAGAGAGTCCCATGCCACCCGACCACCCCCTGAGTGCTCAGCCATGGCCAGGGCTGCCACACACTGGGTTCAGGCCCAAAGCCACCAGAGCTGCTGGGTTCTCCCAACTATGCTGAAAGTCAGTGGGCCTTCCAAGCCTTGGGAACACATGAATGCTGAGCAGAACCTGTCTTCTGTTCAGCTTCCTCCAGCCAGCAGCTGACTGAAACCCCCTGTCTAGGAGAGGGGCCCATCTGGGAAACAGGAAAGTACGGCCACATCAGGAGTGAGTGAGAGCCACTCTTTCCTATTGGTGCACATTAATTATACAGAATAATGGCTCACAATGAAAACCACTCTTGGTACCTCTGTGGCTGTACCTGGCGGGCAATGTGGACCCTGCAGGGTTACCAGATTCTTCCTCAGAATCCAGGTAATAAGTTGAGGTCCAGGGCTTGGGGGAAACAAGAAGGTAACATTTTCAGATTTTCCCTCATATGGTACCGTCTTCTCTGGATATAGGGGGAGAAGTGGTCAGAGGACAAAAGGAATAAAGCATGTTAATTACTGACCCGGATGTCTGTTACTGCAGGGCTTCCTATAAGCTGACATTAAAGCTTGAACACTGATCGCCTGTGGCTGTCTACACTGTCACAGCTGAGCTCCTGGGCCATAGCAACCTGTATGCCTCACCAACTCTGGTCTTCGGTTTTCAGTGAGAATTCTTGGATCCTACATACTTAGGTATTGGCAAGTCTAAACACTATCTGGCTATAGCCGCAGAGAATTAGAGCCTTCCAGTAGGGTTGGCAAGGATAGAAAAAAGACCTGTCCACTTTGGAAGACAGCATGACAGTTCCTCAAACAGTTGCACAGTCTTATCACCTAGCCTAGCAGTCCCATTCATCTGAGAGACCTAGCAGCACACCACAGGGACAACTGCAATGTAAACATTCAAAGCAGCATTAGTCACAATAAACTCTGGTGCCCACCAACTGATAAATGAACAAATGTGGTCCACCTACACAATGGAGTATTACTCAGTCACTAAAAGGAATGCAGTACTGATTCATGCCATCAAGTGGATGTGACTTGAAAACAGTATGGCATGGAAGAAGCCATCCTCAAAAGGCCAACATTCTAGGGTTCCATTTATAGGGAATGTTCAGAACAGGCAAATCCATGAGACAGAAAGTAGGTTAGTGGTGGCCATGGTCTGGGGTAGAGGAGAATGGAGAGTTATTGTTAAATATGATATGGAATTAGATCCTAGTGATAGTTGTACAATTAATCTTATGAGTATACAAAAGCTGCTGAATTGTATAAAGTGTACAATTAAACAAGTTATGGCCATATTTCTAAGGAGACAGTTTGTGCCTTGATAAGAAACATGTAAACATCTCCTTGATCTCACTGTAAGAGAATCAGGACAGGGAAAAGCATGGCTACATTCCCCTGATGGCAACTGATGTGACAGGGGCCAAAAGCAGAGTTTTGCCAATGCTGGTCCCTCACGGCCAATGAGAAGTTGGGTCTAAGGACGTTGTTTGGAGTCAAAGTACCACACAGTGACAACATGTGACTGTGTAGAGCAGAAGCCCACAGGAAAGGTTTCTCCTGCTTGGAATCCTGCCAAGGGGGCCTCAGGGGCTAAAATCCTTTAGGGGCTGCAGCAGCATGGCTTGACACGGTCACTCTCAGGGCCTGGGACCACCTCAGCCATGGGCCACCTTTCCTCCATCCTCAGGGGCGAGGACCCAGGAGGAGCCTCCCTCAACACAGAGTCCTTTTTAGACACAAATGTCAGCAAGAGTAAAGGCTCATCAGTTTCTCAGTGCTGATTCTGAGCTGCAGGAAAGGACAGATGGTTGGTGTCCTGGTAGGAAATAGATTGTACCACAAGCTCCTGACAGAGGGAACTGTCTACAGGGAATTGGTTCAAAGAGCTGGGCAGGCCAGAGGAGCAGAGAGAGGAGGTTTGCTAGCAGCTCAAAATAGAGAAGAGTGATGCCCCGGGGCAGGAGAGTGAGTGAATGGGAGGGTGCTGGCCTGAGCCGGACCTAGCAGTGGGGAACATGGGCTGCTCACGTCTGGGCACCTGGGCAGTCAGAGCTCAGGCTCTGTCCACTGTTGTCAGAGCCAGGAGGCCAGATGCCTGCCGGGCCGACCCTGTCTGAGCCTCAGCACCATGCTGCACAGGTGGCTGCATGGCCACAGGAACCCAGGGACCAGCCCCCTCCATGGTGCTGGTGAGGGGGAAAGGACAGGGTGGGGGGATTCTGTCCTCTCACCAGCACACCGTGGGGACAGACTGTGGCCCATGCACAGGGCCCTGGTATGGAGGAGCAGGCACAGGCTGAGGACAGGATGGCTGGGAGGAGCCAGGAGAAGAGACTTCCATGGCCAGAGGAAGCTAAACAGGGAGGAAAGTGCCTCATGTCCACCTCAGGAAGCACTTCAGCTTGAAGGAAGCTGGCCTGGCCAACACATCATCCATACGTGTGAACCTGTGGTTTTCCACTAATGCACAATGCACTGGGGAGTGGTCCAAGTGCATAGCCGGCACCCCCGTTGGGGGCTGCCATTGGAAATCAACCCTCTCCCACTGCTCTGGGGCAGGACAGAGACTGAGTACACACTGCTGTTCTTACTCCAAAGGCAGAAGGACACTGCTCCTTGAGGGTTTTCTCTCTGGCACTGAGTCCTAAAAGGGCTTTGTCATGCACAGAGGATCTCTGTGATGTTCTGTGACAACACAGTGTCCTCACCACCTCTTCCTTGCCAACCCAGAGCACGGTGGGTTCACATGCCCCTTCTGGCAGAAGCATCAGAGAAAAGCCGAGGGGTGGTGAAAAGCCAGGCCTGTGGGCCATGATGACCCCACGAGGGCAGAGAGTGGGGGGAAGAGCTGGCATCGGGGGAAGCAGCCTCTTCCTGCAGGGGGGCTGCTTGAGGTACGGCTTCCAGAAAGAAGGGGGAAGCTGTCCTGGCTAGGCAGGCACAGATGAAGAGAAGGGCCAGGGGTCTCAGGGGAAAGCATCAGAGAGACACAGGATCGGAAGTGCAGGGTGAGCCATGGAGAGAAAGAGGGCAGCCTGTGCACTGAGGCCTGGAGCCTGCACGGAGAGGGGAGACCACATCCCTGAGCATCTTCCCTCATAGTATGGCGAGACAGCCCCATAGCAGTAGAGCCTGGGCGGTGGGGCTCAGGGCAGGCAGCGGAAGCCCAGTGGTGGGGCAGAAAAGGATCAGATAAGGTGAGCTGTGGCATCAGTGGGGCAGGTGGAATCGGGATGCCCCCACATGGGACTGCTGGCTGGTCTTGGGGGCCAGCACACAGAGTCTCCCACTCGGGAATGATGGCCAGGCAGCACACTTCTGCCACTTTTGGCTGCATAGTGGTGTGTGGCAGACATAGCGGGATGGGGGCAGGAAGGGGGTACATTTATGTGTAGCTTGGCATTCTGGTGGGAGGAGATGAGTAAGTTGCGATGTGAGAACTCTGGAGGTGCAGAGGAGAGGCTCGTGGTGTTCCCCAGATGTGGCCTGAGGATATTTCAGGGCCTGGTTGGTGGTGGCCTTTTGCCATCTGGAGTTATCGCCGACTTCCTAAACCAGGAGTCAGACAGGTTGCCAGAGCTCAGGCAGGCGGGGGCAGCTGGAAGGGAGGACTGACTGGGTGACCATGGAGGAGGGTATGGGCAGCAGGAATGACCCATGAAGAGGGAAGCTACCGGCAGTTGTGACTGGAGGCAGATAGGACAGATGGAGTGTCCCAAGAATGTCCCACCCTCCCTGTGCTGCTTGGAGGAGCAGGGTTACACCTCTGCTGAGGACCTCTCCCGACAGCTGGCTCCTCACAGGTTTCGCAGGACAAAGCCTTGAGAGGCCAAGGGGAGTGGCTGCCCACCCAGCTGTGGGCTCAGCGGTGGTGGCTGCAGCGGTCTGCTACCTCTGTAGCCCCAAGCCATCCTCGCTGGGGGAGGTCAGGTCCAAGAGCAAGTGCAGTGGCATTGGAGGAGGTCTTGATACCACCTAAAGTGACTTCACTGAGTTCTAAGGGAAGATCAGGCCACCTCAAGGCCAAGGTCACTGTCAGAAGTGTAGTATGTCCAGAAAAGCAGCTCCTCCACCATCTCCCTGAATATGGGGACAAGGGACTCCAAGAAAGTCTTGAGAGAAAAACTACAGACTGCTAAGAAAGAACAAAAAAATACCAAACTGCAACAAAACTCCGTAATATAAGAATGTACACAAATGTCCAACTTCACCAGTGATTTTAAAAAGAGAAGTAGGAATCAATATTGAAATGCCATTTTCTACCTCTGTTGACAAAGTCAAATGAGAATAATAAACACTGAGTTTCATGAAACAATTATTGGTGGGCACCGCATGGTAGGTAATGGATTCTTCAATAGCATTATTCTTGATGGTTAGAAGTTAAAGTACACTATATGTCAAACAATAGAATGATACTAAACAAATTATTATAAATCCACACTATGAAACACTGTTAGCTATTCATATCATCCTGAAAACAAGTATCTACCACCATATAAACTATCTGTGGAATAATATTACTTAATAAGGTAAAAATATTACTTAATAAGGTAAAGATGGAAATTTAAATATAGACATATGGATTAATATCCCATTGATATTAAGTATATGTGGGTGATAAAAGCATATAGTGGGTGCTTCTGCCAAGTGGTATCCAGTGGGGGAAGAGGGGCAGGGATCCTCAATATGAGATGCAGTTTGTGGAGTCTTATTGGCAGTGTGTGACATGCTTCAACTTGTTTGGGGCAATCAGGTGTGAGCTCCAGTGGAGAGAAGGTATGTTTTAAAGTGTGCTGATCGCGGACCATGCATTAACATGAAATTTTGTCAATTTAATTGGAGTTTCAAGGTCCTGCTGCTTAAAATTCTAACCTTTTAAGAAATGTCATTATGGGAGATGAAACTTAGTTCTGTGGTTATTTATGATCTTGAGACCAAGGCTCAGAGTTCTCAGTGGAAATCACCCAGTTCTTCTCATGCTAAAAAACATATCAATCAAGACCCAACATCAAAGTCATATTGACTGTGTTTTTTGACCTTTATTGAATTATATAAACTGAATCTGCAACCAGGAATACCATGGTGAACTCTGAGTATTACAAGGGCTTATTAGAGCATTTAGGAAATTACGTGCACAGAAAATAGCTGGAGAAATGGGTAGATGGTTTCATCTTCCATCTCAACAATGTTGTGTGTCACACAATGGTGCCAGTTCAACAATTTCTGTTAAATAAAAACATTACAGTGTGTCCTCACTTATTAACTGGGCCTGGCACCATGCAACTTATTGGACTTTCCTCAAAATCAAAATGACCGTGAAAGGTCAACATTTCAGATCAACCCAGGACTTGGAGGCAGCCACAACAGTGTAACTGAAGACACTCACAAAAGAGGACTTCTAGAACTGCTTCAGAAAGTTGCAAGGATGGTGAGGTAAGTGTGTTTGAAACGAGAGGGAAAATTTTTTAAAAGAATTGATGGGAATATGTTGTTATAAAAAACTTAAACATACACCACACTGTTTGATCATACCTCACCACATGTGTGTATGTGTATATATATATATATATATATATATATATATTTATGGAATTTGACATTTTACAATGTGTACACACACACACACACACACACACATATATATATATATGCACATATATGGAATTTAACATTTTTAAAAGAGATTTTAAATGTTCTGAGTTCGGGGGGCTGGGGATATAGCTCAGTGGAATAAGCGCCTGCCTAGCAAGCCCAGGGTCCTGAGTTCGATCCCCAGTACCGCCAAAAAAAAAAATGTTCTGAGTTCAGGCCATACCACAAAGCAATTAAATCTTAGTAATGTGTCAACTAGGATCTGGCTGTCAATCTGTAAAGTGCCCCCAAGTGGTTACACTGTGTAGCCTGGGTTAACAATCCCTGCTATAGCTGTAAGCCCTGCTCTGGGTTCTCTATCTCACCTCCAAAATTAAAGCACTATACTATGTGTGTGTTTCCTAATTGGTTTCCTTTTGAGTATATGGTGCTCAAGGGGTGGAGTGTAGCGAAGCTGATTTGCTACACAGAAGCTGGCACATCTTCCTAGGCAAGGTCTTAGAAGGCGTCTGACTCTGCCTTGTAAGGCATCTGTAGGTATTAGTCAGAGCCTTCTAAAAGTTAAGCTGGACCTCATTTATGGCCTCGTGCTTTGCAAAATGAGTAAGAAAGGAGGCATCCTGTTAATTAAGGCTTTCCAGAGAGACAGAACCAAGAGGTTATGCAGAGATGTGTTGAAAGGTCTATTTTCAAGGACTGGCTTACACAGCAGGGAGGGACATTGTCTACAGAGCCCCTCCCACCCCGCCCAGCCCAGGTGTACCCGAAACTCTGTAGCACCAGGATCTGCTGGAGATTTCCACCTGATGCCTAGCACTGCTGCTCAGGAGGTGTGGGGAGGGTGTGTTGCTTGAACAATAACTGCTGCCAGCTGCTGCGCTGACTCTCGCCTCCATCTGCTCCAGCCTGGCAGGTGGGAGAGAACCTGGCTACCTGCAATATGCGAGGACAGGGTTGGGATGAGGAGTCAGGGTCTGGGTTCAAATTGCAGGCTCCCGCTTTCCAGTAGCCTTGGATTCACTTTTCTGTTATGGGACAGGGATGGAAAGTCTCCCAATTTGTCCCATGGCTGTGCCTGGATGTCATCCAACTGCACAACAGCATGTTTAGCAAACACCCACCCTGTGCCAGGGGACTCCAGTGGGATTGGTCTGAGGTGCTGCCAGAGCCCCAGAGGGCGTGCGGCCTGGCTGAGCATCCCTACAAGCTCCGAGCTGGTGATACAGTTGGGAAATGGTGGTTCTCCAGTAGATACTGGTGCCACCAATCAAAAGCAGCAACCCTGGGAACAGGTCGGGAAAGAACCTCCTCAGGCTCCAACCACCTCTGCCTGCTGAATCAGATTCAGGTGGTCGCTCTCAGAGGCCCTTCCAGGTGATTCCGACTAAAACTAAAGAACCACTATTCTAGGACAGTGGTTCTCACCTCATCTTCCTTATAGCTCCTGGGGAGACTGGCATGGAAAACAAGACCAGGGCCTGGCCCTGCTGGGTAACCCAGATTCGGTGGCCTCCAGGGAGGCCCAGTCTACATCCTCAGAGTTCTGCAGATGATCCTAGTACTAAAAACCATAGTTTAAAAAGAGAAATAGTTTAAGTGGATGCCCAGAGAAGCAGTGTGTGCAGCCACAGACACGCACGCACGCACGCACGCACATGCACACGCACACGCACACGCACACGCACACACACACTACAGAGCCTCTGCAAGCTGAGGAGTGCTTCAGGATGTAGGATGTTTATGATTTGATGGAATTTGTCTTTTTCGTTAGTGACCTTTGGATAGATTGAATCATTTCCTTTGGAAACTTAAAGAAAAATGCTTCAATTGTTTTTTAACAAGTCCTCTTCATCTTTGAAAATATTTTGCAAAGCATCATTTCTCTGATCTGGAAGTCTCAAACTTCCTCTGGATGCTGTCTCTACTGACTCAGCAGCCAACAACCTAATGCCGGGGAAACCCTCAGTGTAATGGGAAAAATTCTCACACTGAAATGGGGCAGGGCTCTCTTCGATATCACCCACTGCAGCCCCCTCCTCCTCTGCTTCTCAGCTGTGGAGATTCAGAAAACATCTAATGGCCTCCAAACGTTAATAGCTGAGCTGGGAAGGGTGCCACATTTTTGCTGCTTCCTTTGGCTACATTTTCACACAGTGTAGACAATATACATTTCCCTGGGAGTTCCTGGATGTCACCGATTGCAGCCCTAAGGTATCTAGCCTCTTGGGTCACCACAGCAAAGTTTGAGTCCTGGTTCAACAAGGGAATAGTTGTGAGAGTTTTGGCAAGATACTTAACCTCCCTGTGTATCAGTTTCTTCATCTGTACAATGGGATTCTTCTGAGGATTAAGTGGGGTGATTCGGGTAAGGGATTTGGAACAGGGTCTCCACTTCTTAGTGTGTGGCACTTGTTTCTATGTCCGAGTGGCAGCTTGTCCTGCTGTGTGGCGCTAGCCTGTCTGTCCCTAATTTTAGCCCTTCATCCCCTCTTGAGGATCCATTTCCCATGAAATGGCTTGGGAGTCTGTGCTCTGTGCCAAAGGGTACAGGGCTTCAGAGCCAACCACTGGGAAATGCTGCTCAGCCGTGGTGGCAAGGGAGGACACAAGCGTGGCCCCGGAGGCAGCAGAGAAGGGCTCTTCAAGGAGAAGTGCCTGAGCTCTCTTGCTCAGAGCACTGCTACTCAGAGTGGGCTAGCGGAGCCACTGGGGTGATCAGCTCCCTCTGAGGAGAGTAGGGGCTCTCGGTGTGGCTGTCAGCAGACTTCTGCACCCTCACCAGGTGCTTGGTCACACCTGCTGCCCAGACGGTTCTCAGCACTTTGTCCCCCCTCAAGCCTCCTTCTCCACCTACTCTGCCCTCTCTCCCCAGGCCCTCATCCTCCACAGAAATCAGAAATCAACCCCTCCTTTCTTGTGTCTGTCTCCTTGGAGCCTCACTGGAAGCTAGATTCTTAGTCACAGTGATCCAGCCTGAGAAGATGAGGACTGGAAACGGGTCCCTGAGGTACTGCCTTCAGGAAACCAAGCTGGTATTTAGCACGACTTCCTCAGATCAAAATGCCACCCTGAAAGGAATGATTTGTGGGTGGCAGAAATGTTCAGCACCTTGATAGGGTAGACGGACAGCGCTGCCCTCAGTCAGATGATCTGTGGAGTGGGGTTGGGTGCCTCTGTCCTTCCCTGACCTTGGTGCATACAGCGCAGCCTCAGGTCTGAGGAAGTTTGTGGTCAGGGCCACTTGTGTCCACTTTCCTGATATTCCAGTACATGTAGCCGTGAGTCCAAGGCTGCTCCTACAAAAATAGTAGTACTTTGCCTGCATTCTTTTGTGTTCTTTATTAGGGACCCAGATTACCCCGACAGGACTCCACCTTGTCATCTGCCAGTAGCTCGAGAGGCATCAGGGCTCTGCTACCCCACACTGACTTTCCTTTCTCCATTTGCCTCTTGCAGAAAGAGAAACCAGAAAGTAGAAACGTCAAGCGTGCCTTGCTAACAGTGGCTGGTCAGGAGTTGCACAGAAGAGGCTGGGCCCTGGCTGTTGCCCGAGGTCCCTGTCTACAGCCCAGATGGGGAGGAGGCAGTGCTAAGGGTCGGCCTGGCACTGCTCAGGAGTGGAGTCAAAAAGAGGCCTGTCCGGATGGCTGCAGGCGGGAAGCACAAAAGCGGGTCAGCTGGGGTGTTGTCCTCTCCTGCAGTTACTACACAAACAATGGAAGCAGGCAGGGGTCACCACAGTCCTCTGCTCGCCCCATAAGATGTTTTTACTTTTCCAAGTTGTTTTCCAGGCTTGGTAACATTTATTATGCAAAAGTGTGGCATGCCAGGGACACAGCCCACCCTGCTGATCTTGCTGGCCCCTGTGGCCTAACAGGCAGGGGTCTGCGTGTGGCCACACATGCCGCAGTGGTTTGCCAGCTCACAGCCTCTCCTGGGGCCCTGGGCAGTGCCAATAGCAGTGATGAGTATGCCCGTTTCCTGACACTTGCGTGTGGGTGATGGTTCTTATTATCTGAAATGTTTACTCATCTGTTAAACATTGAACCTCTTGTAGTTTTTGCATTTCCTTGAGAAGTAAGAAGGTTGGGAGGTAACTGCATCCATTCTTTTGTTTGCTAATTATAGCTCCTGGGCTTCAATTATGTCTGAGTCTTCAGGGTCCCTGGACCTGTGACTCTGCACACTCTCCACCCAGGTGAGCCTGGGTCTGCCCAGGACAGGAAGCTTTTGGGAGTTCCAGGCCCTCATTGTTAACTCCAGGATGAACTGTTCACCCTATCTTTATGTTTTTAGAGGTAGGAGTCTCACCAAGTTGCCCCAGCTGGTAAACCTCTTGCCTCAGCCTCCCAAATGCTAGGATTGCAAGTATGGGCTACCACACCTAGGTCAATCTTAACTATTTTCCAGTGTACACTGCAGTGGCTTTAAGGGCATTCACAATATTGTGCAACCATCACCACTATGGATTTCCTGAGGTCTTTTCACAATGTAGGAACATCATGGGCTTCTGATTGCACATATGAGTGATATAGTTAGTGGCTGTGGCCTTGTACACATGAAGTCTCATATCCCCTCCACCTGTACGACCAAGCCAGCACCAAGGACACAGACACACCAGGTGAGGTTGAGAGAGCATGGTTGGCATCTCCTGTGGAAGGTTCGCAGGAGACATGAACCCATGCTGCCCCTTGGCCAAGCTGAAACCCCCTGTGATCTGTCTAGGAGACCCATGCACCACGACATCAGCCAGGCCAAGGCCTGGGGCTTCCCGGGATTGGGGGGCAGCAGGAAGAGAGTGTTACAGCGGTGGGGCCATGAAGCTCTCCAGCTCACACTCCTGGAATCCCTCTTCTCTCCTCTCCACCTTCTGGTCTCTGGCCATTTGTGCCCTACACACTGCTGAAGGCTGAGCCACTGCCTCTCTGGGCGTGTGGGTGTGGATCACCTATATCACCTCAGAGAGAGCAGGGCCTTAGGGCTCCCATCTGTGCACACTGAGGAAGAGACACAAAGCTTCTGAAGATGAAATAATTATAATGAGCTGTGCCTTTTCTGTTTTTTTTTTGATGTGCTAAGGATTGAACCCAGAGCCTTTGTACTGAACTACATCCCCAGCCTCTCCATCTTTCCTTCTCTCTCTCTCTTTTTTCTTTCTTTCTTTTCTATTTTTTTCTTCCAGGCTGTTTGAGAACTTGTGATCCTCCTGCCTCAGCCTCCCAGTGTTGAGATTACAGGAGTGCAGTAGCATGCCTGATGGATGAATTATATTTCATGCAGCACTTTCTAAGGACCAGAAGCCCTGCCAAGCCCTCAACCCTGACTGGGTCTCACATCCACTGACTGGCAGAGATGGATTGTCCTGTCCTTGCAGGTTCTGCACTTCTGCTGATGCAAAAGAAGATCACATTCCTTCCTGCCAACCGTGACAAGGCAGGAGTGAGTTCAGGGGCAGTGAGAAGTGGGTTGAGTGGCCAGGAAACAACCAGGGGAGACATCTGAGCCAAATACAGGAGCGGCTATAGGCTTTGTGAGGGGGAAGAGGAAAAACTTCAGAGTCCTACAGAAAGGCGCTGTGACCAGCAGTCATGGAGGAGCAACATGGTGAGGCACTGGGCCGGGGATGCTGGATTTTGGTGGAAAGGACCCGCTGGCAGGTTCACCTGGCTGGGAAGAGCATTGGTGGGAGGCTGAGCTGGACAGCCAGGGTACTGAGAAGTGCTCTGCTGAGTATTTCTGGGTTGCCAAGGGTGACCTCAGAGGTAAGAGTCACTGGAGGGGCTCAGCGCCCGCGGCAGGTGACAGCAGACCCAGAGGGACAGCCCCTTCCTTGTTTACTCACTAGAGTGCCTGCACCAGCGCCTGGCCGGGTGCTCCGCCTGGAATAACGCATGACCAACATGGTCTCCCCAGCCGTCCCAGCTCCCCGAGGCCCCTGTGTGATGGAGATGAGTAATCTCATCTGACTTCACCATGACATCAACTGGCCCATCTCCTGCAGGAGCTTTTGTCAGCCGCCTGCCCTTCGGGTCATATTTATATTTATGTCTCATTTGTTCTCCTCCTCCGTGGGTTGTGGTTTTCCGGGAGGAGTAAATTCTGCTGCAGGACAACATAGAAAATCCAATTGTTTAATAGATGATGAACCCCACTTCCTCTCTTTTCTTTTCAAAAGATGAGTTGTTAAATCACATGTCAGGAGTGACCATCATGCTTGAAATACCAGACTTCCCATGTTTATGCCTCATGTATTTGCGGCTCGTGTGCCTGATGGTCCATCTGTTTTGCCTTTGATGACATTAATCTTCTAGGCAGCACGTTTGCCTCCCAAGAGAGTAAATGTATGTTCTGGTGTGTGCAAGACCACTCCTCCCTGAAGTCTTACCTCCCACCCCCCATCCGCGCCTCTGCCACCAGGTAGCACCATGAAAGATGCTGTTCTCCTCCCTGTCTGCTGTCTGCTGTTTGCTGTCTGCCTTGGTCACTCCTCAGCATCCTTCAGTCCCACTTACCCCATCTCCCTTCTCCTTTGGGGCCCTGTGTGATCCCTCTGCTGCCTGCTGTCCCTGTGGGTGCCCAGCTCCGAGCTGGGAGCTCACATCCCTGGGTGTGGTGCTGCCTGTGACCTGGAGTAATAGGAGCGAATTCTATGAGAGAGGAGCCCGCTTGCTCTGCCCCTACTCTGTGACGATTCTGCAGTCCTGCTGCTTGGAGGGCGTCTCAAGCCGTGGACTTCCTGGGCAGGGCTCCCTTTCTGACTTCCTGTACACTGGCATATGGCCCGCTGCTGGGGGAAGCGTCCAGGAAGTGCTTGTGGAACAAAAGTTAGTTGGAAACTGAGCTCAACTTGCTCACAGTAACACTGAAAGGATCGCTGGACATTCTGTGTACCAGGACCGCTTTGTCCCTTACTTTGTAAAGACAGTGTTCCTAAAAGTCTCAGGAAGAATGTCCACTCTGAAACACAGCCACCACCTGCACACTGCCCTCATCTTTCATGGGTTCCAAAAGCTTGTGGAATTTTGTTGTTATTGCTTGGAGGCTTACAGACATGCAAAGATGTAGAAAGCAAGAACTGCAAAGGACTTGATGTCATTTTACCTTGTGGCTGGGGAAACCAAGGTCCAGAGAGACAGAACAACTCATGCAGGTGAGCCAATGGTCCCACCTGTCCTCAGCCTCTGCATACAGACACAGTGATGTCTGACCAAGGCAGAGTACAGAGGAATCAGGGGACGTCACAGCCTTTGCCACTGGCCTGTGTGTACAACATTGCTTTTCCTCCCCTCGGAACAGAAAAGCAGAAGTCAAAGCCAAGGCTGGTGCCAACTAAACCTGATACTTATTCTCTCTTGTCATGGTACAGAATGTCAGAAAAGATTCCTCAAAGGATGAAGGAATGGTGAGTGTTTCAAAAGACCCGCAGAAAATGCGAATTGAACTCGACGAGCCTCGTGAGGGTCACAGGTGAGAAGTTTCCAGGGAGCAGAGGGCAGACCTAGCAGTACCTACTGCATTCACATAATACCTGGCACCTAGGAAAGACTGCTCAGGACACACTTGCTGAGTTGAAATAAAGTCAAGTCTCTGTGCTTCACCAACTTGTCAACATTGAAGTGATACAGAGACAATTGCAAGGTATGCACGCTGCCCACAAAGGTACACACACAGGAAAATAGTCAAATGCCCCCAAAGCAAGACTGCAACTGCCCTGATGTAGGGGGTTCTGAAGACTACATTTGGGCTTGACGATTAGGTAGGATCCAGCATTTGGAGATGTTGTCATCTTACAGCTACTGTGTGTGACAATAAAAGGTACAGAAATATCAGAGGAAGGATGTACAGAAGAAAGAGCCCAGGTGAGACTAAGCATGACTTCCAGTCACCCCCTCATGGTGGAGTTGAACAGGAAGGACGTAACTCTCCCGAATGCTGTATGACAGCGCTCACACAGAAGCTCACCAGTCTTGCGTCCTAGTCCTTTTTTCATTTCTATAACAGAATATCTAAGGTTGGTAATGTGTAAAGAAAAGAGGCTCAATTAACTCACAGTTCTGGAGCCTGAGGGTCCAAAATCAGGCTGTCCCATCTATTAGGTCTCTGGTCAGGGCCATGGCTGCGTTACAGCATGGTGGGCAGCAATATGGTGGAGCGGTGTGTGAAACACGGCAGGACAGGCACCCGGCTCCTGTTGGAGGAGCTACAGGACCCTGCAAGAACTCAGTCGTCTCTGACTTGGTCACCTTCCATGAAGCTGCTTAAAGTGTCCAGTTCCCCTTTCCCCTCCACATGGGAGCAAGGGGCCAGCACACAGAATGTTTGGGGACAAAACCTTCATACTGCAGTACTCAGTGCCCAGGGCTTAGCTATTTCTCTCTGCCTTCTCCAGAGGTTAGACACAGTGCGGCATTGTTAACATTAAGCTCTCTGGTGTGGTACAAGGCCTCAGACACACAAAGATAAGAATTATGTTCCAGGTGTTTTTTTCAGGGTTACATCTGAGATGGAAGGGAAAGTTTCTAATTCCCAATAAATTGAGAGAAGCTAACAGTAACTACATATATGTGTTAGGGTCTGAAGCCGGGCAATGGCAGTGTTTGACAGGGGCAGGAAGATGCCAGGCTTAAAAGGAGATTTAGCAGCCAAGCTAGGAACACAAGGACCAGAATGACTACAGTAAAGCATCATGGGAAACAGCTAGGAGAGGAGATGGCATTTGTTAAAAGCATTATAGTAACTTTTGAATTTTAAGATTAGGCAGATGAATTTTGATCTGTCCCAATAGAAATATGGGCAGGAGGAATGAACAGGACACTTACTCTTAAAAAGAAACACACACACACAAAAGAAACACAAATGGTCAAAATCAGAGAAAAAAAGTTTAAATGAAGGTTGAAAAAAATAAAAAACAAGTTTTTGGCTATAAAGGGTATTAAACTCAGGACCTTTGCACTGAGCTGCATCCCCAGCTGTTTTTAAAATTTTTGTTTCCAGTCAGGGTTTCACCAAGTCACTAAATTGCCCAAATTGAGTGGGCACTTGTGATCCTCCTGCTTCAGCCTCCTAGAGACATTTTCTAACCTACAAGTACAACATAGGAGTTAAGCATGGACTAATTTAAATAAACAGCAACTCAAACAATTCAAGTGTTCCCAAATGGATAGATTGCTTAAATACATTTTGATGCATTAAAGAACTATGTGGGTATAATCCTGTTTGGGCAGAAATACAATTCTTTGAATATAGAGGTGCATACACTCTGTATGGTCTGAATGACATACTATGTAGAAGTGTTAGTGATCGTTAACCTTGGAGAGTGAGACTGCAAGTTTTCTCTGTGTTCTTCACTTGTCTGTATTTCCAGGTTATGATGAACCATGGTTCAGTAACAACTCCTCCCCCGCCCCCAGCAGCTCCAAGATCTGCGATTATTTACCTATGAAACATTCCCAAACTTGTCTGCACGTTCCCTTTGTTTGGAGATTTGTAGACCTTCCCAGCCTCACTTCAGATGACTGGAATCATAGCACCTGGGTCGGCGCGGGCATTTGCAGTTTCCGGAGCTCCCTGGTGCTTCACAGGCAGCCTGGTTGGGGTCATGGACACACTCCTGCTGCCTGAGTTCCTGGTCACTGCATCATGGGGGGATGTGACTTGTCAGATTTGCCTGGCTCCACCTCGGCCTCCAGAATGAGAATCTGCCTTTTGACCTGATCTCTGCTGCTCCCAGAGAAGAAGAGCTGGTATAAAATAACATGTGCTCTTGCTCTTTGCAGCAGGAAAAAGAGGCCAGTACATTTTCACTGTGGGATCCACTGGAAAGGGCAGTAACCATGGCTTGGTGTTGGTAGCCTTTATGCTTTCATTACGTTAATGTCATTTTCAAGGTGCTTTCTTGGTTTTATCATGATTGTGTTTCTGAGTGACCATAATATGTTCCCTTTCTAGTGCATCGACTTGAGTCCAAAGGTGTTAGAGAAACTACCCTGCTCTTTCCAACCTTTGGTACTACATGCAAGCTCAGCAGTCTTTTCCCGAGGCCTTGCGTTGGGGGTGACACTGGGAGTTAAGCTGGAGAATGAGGTGACTATCACACGCTCTCCTCTCCTAGAACTCAGGCTGTGGCAGGCTCCTGAAGCAAAGGTACTTGAAGATGGTGCCAGTGGTTCAGGTGGGTGAGCTCACTTCCTGTTTCTGGGGCAGGGATGGCAACATTAGGGAAGAGGCCTCTGAGCTGAGGGCTGGCAGAGAGGCCTGCAGTAGAACGTGCACCTGAGGTGGTGTCTGTCACTAGCTGAGTGCTGACAAGTCAGGACATCTGGGCGTGAGTGGTTGGGTTCCAGCTTAGTGTGCTTAAATCTGCAAGAAAGTTTGTGGCTCAAAATCCACAACTCAAACAGCCAAACTGAGGAGAGGCTTCTGGAAGATTAAAAAACCCCAGACCAAGCCATCAAGACTTTCCCTAATCTTTCTTCACGTCCCTTTCTTCCTCTCTGACTGGCTTCCCTGACATGAGAGAAACAAGACTGCAAAGACTCCTGCCTTCTATTTCCATCCCATGCTTTCCAGCATGAGAGGGAAGTCCCTTCTATGTGGCATTTGCCTCACATTTGTGAAGGAGAGGGAGAAGAGGTGGGTATAGTTAAATCAGGGTTGACCATGAATTGATAATTGCTGAAGCTTGACATTCAGTGCAGAGGGGTTCATTGTGTTATCCACATATTTTTGTATATGTTGGAAATTTTCCTCCAATTAAAAAGAGCTCCAGGAAGAAATCACACTAGCCAAAATTGAGTCAGGAGCTGGGGACAGAGGCCAGGAAATGTGGTCATGGAAGAACCTGGCTACTTAACAGAGAACCTCATGGTTAAGCTCCAGGTAGGAAAGAGGAGCTGTTCCCAAAAGAAGGGAGCTCAATTTCCAGGGGAAATGAGGAGAGGGCCTTGGGTACCAGGGCCAAAGCCTGGAAATCAGCAGGCTGTCCCCACTGGCCACGGCAACATGATCCTGTTTATGTCTATCTCCTGTTGCAGAGATGTCTTTACCCCAGCCAGACATTTGCAAGTCATATTCAACAGAGTCTGCAGCCTCACAAGTCCTGTACCTAAATTTTGTCAATTCTGCCTCTGAAATGGTGATCTACTCTATTCCTTCCTCCTCACGCCCAGCTCTACCACAAGCTGGAAGTCTCCCAGCCTCTGGGGCTCTAGTCCACACTGCTCCACCCAACGTGACAGCCTTTTACATTGTCACAGTCTCTGTTCGTCCCTGTGCCTTGCTGGTCTCCCATGGCTTCGTGAGGCCCCATAACAAGTGTAACAACTTTAAGTCTTAATGTTGTTCAAAGTCTGGCCTTACATTGCTTTTAAAGTTTCTTGCCATTTGTATACAAGTACATTTACTCCTCTGCATTTTTCCATGTCATCTCCTATGTGAGCACATTGGCCTGATTCCACATGATTGAGCTTAAAATCCTCCTCCTGTGCAGAAAACCTTCTCCCACTTCTCCGGCCCTCATTCTCTCTTTTGTGCTGTCTGCGACATCCTTTCAGAGTGGCACTTCTGATACCAGACTGTAATTATCTTTTTGCATTCATGTCCTCCTCCTTCCCAGCAGAAGCCTTGTTTAATCATGATGACTAGATCTCCTGCTCATAAAGCAATGAGAACACATTTTAAAAAATGAATTTGAAAGCTAAAACACAGAACAATAGCCTCTGTTGTTTACTAGGGATCTCCTAGATCTAGTTTGGTCACCAATGAAAGATCCACTTTGATCCAGGGAAGGGAAGCCTCCTGTGTGGAGAACTGGTGTAAGGTGTCTCCTGGTGCTGGCCCTGGTCCTCCCTGCTGCAAGCCTTGCCAATTTGTCCAAGTTTAATTCCTCAGGCCCTGCTGAAGGACTCTGAGACCTCTGAAACCAGCCGTCATGTCCTTCAGACTACACCCTGGAGCGGAATTCTCACTCTTTCAGGAGTTCCTTATAGGCCATGGGTTTGAGTCACAGCCTCCGAACATGTACCAGCCTGCCTTAGTCTCCCCAGGCCAGTAGCTCTGGGACTGCACATAGGGCAGTGTGGTCTGATTGAAAACAGAGTGAGAAGAGTCCTGTTAGAGACACAGCTGACAGAATATGGCATAGAGTACCTCAGCAGCTTCAGTCGAGGGACAAAAGAGACACCTTTGTGTTTACTCAGGGCCAGGGGATGATGGGATGGTCACAAGTCTCACAGGAAAGAGAGCCTCTCTCTTTGAACCCATCCCGCATTCGCACCAGCTTCTCATCCGCGGAATGGTCCACTTGTTCTTTGAAAACTTTGACATCTGCAGTGAATTTGTCCAGACTGTCCTCTCAGAATGTGTTGCTTTTAAATTTTAATCCACTTCTTATTTGATATGGGAGAGGGCAAGATATTTATCACGGTTTTCCTAATGGTGTATTGCTTAAAAATTGATAGGTGAGAGCTTCCTTTAATAGAGATAACACAAGGGAATGAAATAAACCTTATCTCATTCAACTTTCAGAGCTAAAATGGAATCTAAGCCACCCACGACTGCTGTTCTTCTGAGTCAGGCTCCACAGCCAGACCTTGTAGATCTCTAACAGTGGCTCTTCCTTCCTAGAGTGCTTATTACAAAGAAAAATGGCAAAGTTAAAGCAGGTGTGATTAGTTACTGATAGAGAAGAGATTTCTAACTACCAAAGCCTCCATACACCGGGGTACTGCGACAAAGTTAAACACTGAGATTCTGTGAATGCTCACCTGGGAAAGAAATATTCCTCCAAAGAGCAGCAATTGATGTCTGGGTCCCTGAGAAAGGGTGACTAGACCTGAAGGGATTAGACTGGCTTTCAGAGGAGGAAGACAACCACCTCAGTAGACCTGTGACACTCGTTGCTGGGGCAGAGGAACGAGTTTGACTTATACAGGAGGAAGTTCATGATTCACATGAGAAAATATGTTGTAAATGGTGAGTACACACTCTGCTACCTACCCAGTCATGCCCATGTCCCTGTCACAGTGCGGGTGTGAGATCATGCTATAGTGCGGAGAGTCCTGTAAGGGCAGAGTGAGCTGGTGGGATGAGAACTCACGAGGAGAATGTAGCAGGAGTAGAATACAGATTTTAAACCGCCACTGAGAAGGGAGACCGTGATGGGGCTGCAGACCCACAGACCACGCCTGCGGCTTGAGGGCCAGCTACCACTTCAGGCCCGAGGAAAGTGATGATGATGGGGAGAAATTCTTTCCTTTTGTTCCGGGGAACCTGAAGTTTTCATGGAGACGGAGTAGGGAGTGCGGTTTGTTGAAGGAATTGAAAGATGGGTCTTATGAAGTGGGAAGTGAGTAGGGACAAAGTTAGAGGACTCAAAGGCCATGTGAGAGAGTTTAGGGTTTCTTCTAAAATATTCACTGAGATAGATATATATATATATTCCCCCCCCGAAGAAATCTGAACTCGGGACCTTGTGCTTGGCAGGCAGGCGCTGTGCTGCTGAGCTACATCCCTGACCTCACTGTACTAGTTTAAGCACGATGCTTTAAGAAAGAGAAGTTGGGTGTGGCAGTGCATGTCCATAATTCTACCTACTGGGGAGGTTTGGACAGGAAGATTGCAAGTTTACAACCAGCCTAGGCAACTTTGCAAGACCCTACCTCAAAATAAAAAATGAGAAGGGCTGGAGCTGTAGCTCCATAGTATAGCTCTGCTGGTTCAATCCCCAGTATTACATATACACACAGAAAAAAGGGTTTTGAGAAATGAAATGAGCAGTTTTATGGGAGACAATAATTGAGGCAGACTAGAAGCCCAAACAGCAATGAACACAGCAAGGATGGTAGCCTGGCTTGAGACAGGGGCAGACTCGGGGACAGTTTGGAGTTAGATGTGACAAGCATCCACTTTTCTAACTTGGAAGTGGGGTAAGAAGAAAAAGGAACCAAAGGTAATGTCTGCCTGAATGGTTCTGGCTTTGGGGCAGTGGCACTCTAGGTGGGGTGGGCTTGGGGACATGTTGAGCTTGTTTCTGGCCATGTTGAGGCACTCGGGCCTGTGCGTCATTCACATGGAGATGTCTTGGAGGCAGATGGAGCAGAAATTTAAAGATACGGCCAGAGATCTGGGCTGAGAGTGCCCAGGGAGAGTCTCTGGAATGACGTTGCCTATCAGGGCATGAATCTATGACATGGAGTATGGAAGCAAACTGCACAGTTTGTATGTATTTTTACATCATTCTCTCTCATATGTGCTTCACAACAACTATTTTAAAATAAATAAGCCCATAAGAGCTCAGTAATCTGGAGCTTTTAATCTGTCAAATTGAAAATGTAATCATCTTTCGGCAAATGTCAGATCTGAATGAAGAACATTTCAACCAAAGGTGACGTCATGACTGTAAGCACCGGGGCCCTTGTTATTGTCTTAGCAATCACTGGCCTGAGCTATTGTGCATTTTTCATTCCTGATTATCCATATTTCTTTCTTACCTATTCAGGCCAAGAAAAATCATTTCCAGGCACTTCATACACAAACGGATTTGCTAAGAGCCCGAGGTACAATCAAGGATCCAGTCTTTCTTAAAATTGCCTGTTGGTGAAAAACCCCACATCAACAGGATAGAACCTAATTGCCCGTTGGTGAAAACTCAGGCGGACAGGCAGACAGGCAGATAGTGCCCAAGGCAAGAAATTCTCCTGACTTATCAAAACTCTTAAGAAGGCTTCCCCTCATTTCCTGGGTTAAGCTGTATCTCAGGAGTTAGTGGGATCCAAATTATTGGACTTCTTTGCATACAAGGTCCTTGCCTTGCTCCTGGGCAGAGCAAACACAGTCTTTCCCAATTACAGGACAGCCCTGGGAGGGTGCCACTGCCCTCACTGCTTCTCAAGTATCATTTTATTATTAGAGTTTATAGCATTTGGCATCTTCTCTGTGCTCTTTAATCATATGGTATGTGTGCTGATGATCTGAATCTCTGGGTGCAGTTGGGATACCAGCTATTCCTGCTCCCTGGACCTTCCTGATGGAAGGAGAAGGCAAGAACCAGTTGGGTGAAGACAGCTCCTGAGACTGACAGGTCAGGTTGGCTGAGCCTTCATGCTATGGCAAAGGCCTGCTGGTTACCGTCAGATAGTCAGTGAGATACTGTGACATTGGACACAAGGCAAAATTTACTGCCTTGAGTTCTAAGGTTGGAAGACTGACTTCCCTGGCTGATCCAATTTTGCTCTGGAAACTTGACTCCTGGCATCCCCAGGCCAGCAAGGCAAGAGCTGTCTTGAGCTCCTGCTACTGGTGAAACTGGGCTATCTTTGGCATCCTTGCTATTTCTTCCCTCATCTAATGGCTTGCTGATCTCCCTTGGTTTCCTAATGGGACAGTGGAGATCAGGACAGGGAAGTGAGAGTTATCTCAATCTGAAATAGGAAGCATAGGACCCCATCACCTTATCCAGGCTAAGTAACACAGATGCGGATTGCAAAGATTCTGACAAAGTTGTTCATATAGTTATGAATGGATATTACATTCTGATTTATAGCAGCCCCAAATAAGTACAGACGCATATCACAAGATCCAGCTCTTCCAGACACATCCAACTTGATGTGCATGGTTATGTTTGTAGCTATGTGATGTTCTCCTCAGACATCATCAGAACCTATAGCAGAATCCTATGGAAATGATATTTTGCCACAGTTCCCTATCTGACTCACGGGGAACACAAATGCCCCTCCCAACTACTCTGAATTCTTTCATTATAAATCATAAATCTCATTCCTCAATTTATAGACCAGAAATTATTTAAATATGGGGATGGGTTTATTCAAAATGATTTTTGCATTAAATATGAAGCCAGATGAACATAAAATTGTGTGATACTCTTTTCTTCCTCTGGCTTGTTTCCTTGTGAACATTAAGCTTAAATCTTAATGAGATGAGTAATTTTAAAGGATAGCAAACTGCCGTGGTCTTCCCTCCTGAAGTTCAGAGTTTGATCAAGCATGACTGTTGGGGTTTGGATATGTTATTAGTCAGTTAAGTTCTTTTTTATTGAGTAACTTTCTGGTAATTCAGCTGAGTGCTTCGTGCTGGTTGACACACGGTCACATATCACCTCATTCTCTGAGGCAATGCTTTCAACCTAAGCTTTCCTTGTCCCCTCATTCAATCTGCTCTTCCTCTGCTATTCCTGGTAAATAACTCCCCACTCGGAGGTTGACCAGGTGAAAAACTAACTTCTTGTTGCGACCTCACTCCCTGCTGTGGTTTGGATCTTAAGTGTCCTTGAAGGTGCATCTGTGGTCCGGAGGGTGGTGCCACCGAGAGAGGTGGGTGCAAGAGGAGGTCTTTATGGTGATGGGAGTATGCTGTGAAGGGACTGTGGGAGCTGGGATCTTGCTCTTCTGCTTCCCTTCTTTTGGTTCCTGGCAGTGAGGTGACAGTTCTGCTCCACTGTGCAGGCCTGTCATGATGGGCTGTCTCATCACAGACCCAGAGGGAATGGGACCAATCATGAACTGGAACATCCATGGCTGAGAGCCAAAGTAAACCTTTCCTCTCTATAAATTGATTGCCTCAGGGATTTGTTACAGTAATGGGAAACTATGTAGTTGTCTTCACTTTCTCCCATTTACACCTGACCTTGTGCAGAAATGCTGCCTTTGACCAAGCTGTTCTCTCTCTGTACCTTGAATCTCAAGTTCCTTCCCCAGGAGGTATCCCCTCCTGAATCTTCAACTTCTTCTTGATGTTTCCTCCCCTTCTCTGCAAAAATGTGGTCTCCCCTATTATTGAAAAAAATGCCTTTCCCTAAAAACAAAATGTAGTCATGTTTCTCTCCACTTTTTCACGATCTGTCTTGTCTTTTCTAACCATGTCTATACCCATGTAGCATGGTGAATGGTCTCCCACCAAAATTGATGTCCACCTGGAACCTCAGAATGTGACATTATTTGGAAAGAGAATGCTCACAGATTTAATCTGTCAAGAATATCTAGATAAAATTATCATGAATTTATGGCAAGTCTTAAATCCAGTGACTGGTATGTGTGGATTCTGCTTGACAGGATTGCAATCATCTCGAAACTTTCCGTGATTTCCCTAGAGTAGCCCTGGTAAGTTTGTCCTAGACAGTTTTTTTATAGATAGACCATTTAAGGGTATTTGGAACTTTGAATCAGCCTCTGGTGCCAGGAATATGCCTCACTCATTGGTATCAGCTTAGGATAAACCAGGAACATTTCAATTTGGATGGAGCCACTTTTACCCTTACCCACCTATCTTTCCCTCTTTCTGACCCAAATTATGAGACCAGTAAGTCCTCCAACAAATCACTATATGTAATGCTGATTTGGCCTTTCTTCGTCCCATGGCACCTTGGCTTCTCTGTAGCACTAGGTGTGGATCATTCTGGAATACCTGTGTCTTTACAAAGGACACAGAGAGTCACAGAGAAGGTGGTGTGAAGACTCCAGAGACAGGACTGCTGCCAGTGAGACCTAGGGAATACCAGGGCCCCCAGAAGCCAGTGGAGCTGAGGAAATATTCTTCCTCTGGGGCTTTTGAGATTGAGAGAGGCTGGCTCTGATAACTCTTTCCTTTCAAGCTGCAGCTTCCCCAAACAGGAGCAGCTACTGTTCTGATGTTTCCATCCACTCAGTTTTGTTATGGCAGCCTAGGAAACCAGTGCAACCCAGTTCTTCCTCTATCTCCAGATGCTGGAGCAAGAGGAGTGGCTGGCATTTTACTGAGCAGTATGTTCCTAATACGTAACCTGGTGTGATCTCACAGGTAGGCTCCATCCAAGTAGAGGTGACAGTGGCTTTGAGGCTGACTGAAAGTCTCAGGGCAGCAAGGGACAGAGTCAGGGTCAGGCCAGCTCTCCCAGGTTCCACGGCCCATGCTCTCCATCAGGGTATCAGCCAGCCACGCCTGAGTGCCAAGGCCTTGCATTTTGGCTTCAACCAAGCCAAACATATCCCCTCAGATGTGGCAGCAGACCCTTAATAAGTATACCAAGTGTCTTTAGATTCCACCCTGGGAGAGCTAGTGTGTTGATCCTATCTCCTTGTAAGCTTTGCTTTCCTTCCTTCTTTTTCTTTCTCTCCCTCTCCCTCTCCCTCTCCCTCTCCCTC
>PVLD010008538.1:0-83262 GCA_004027595.1 Dinomys branickii
TTAACAGAAGTGAAGATAACTTTATATTATACAGCATCCAGTGCAAACTCCCTACTATCTTCTCTATAATTTGGTATTTCCTTTAATGTTTTTGTGTTAACTAATGTGAAGATAACATTATGTAATACAACATCCAGTGGTAATTCCCTACTATATTCTGTATAATTTTGTATTTTCTGTATTATTTGTGGCTTATTCTGGTTCATATGTCTCCATTCTTTTGTCTTTAGAATAAAATTTTTAAAAAATAATAATAAAATAAAATCTGAAAGTAGTGAACTAAGGAGTTAGGATGTAGGAGCCAGGGAAAGTGGCAGACACACAGCCATGCTCACTGATAGGTTTCTGCCCCTGTATAAATAAATCATCACGACGATGGTTCAACATGGTAGGGGCCTAGAATGTATCGCTCATAAACTAGCTTCTGCCTTCCTTTTTTCCCCAGCCTAACCTCAACTTCCTTTTTCCTTTTTGCGTGCTTCAACATTTCCCCACTTAGCATTTGTTGGGACACCTTGATTGCCCATGTAAACCCTGCCCCCAACCCGGCTCAATAAAACCTTTGTCTCCCTGCTTCACCTTCAGAGGACCCTTGCCTTCTCCTGCAGCCCTCCGGTTCCTGCAATGAAGGCACTTTTTACTTTGGCCCTGCTTGTCATTTGTGCCAAAAGAAAAACCTTACAGTCACCATTATCACAAAATGATACTCAGCTTCCTAAGAACCCACATTTAACAAAATTTTTAAATAATTGGTAGGTTATATCTTTTAGTGTCAAGTACATACATGCATGAAGATCACTCATCAGCCTGCCCTCTCACATATAGTTCTACAGGAAATAGATAAATGTTTTATTACTGTATTTGGTCTTTCTAACATCAATTGTGGTCTATGCTGTTTAAACAAGTAAAATCAAATTTCCTATTTATAAGAAAATTAGAGCAGAAACTTGTGCTCTCAAATGAACAAAAACTCCTAACTGCTTGGTAATTTTTAAACTTAATGTAACATCATTTACATTATCCTCAACACTTTCCCTTTTCTTTCTGAGGCTTTGAAACCTAAGGCATTCAGTTCTGCACACATTATTAAAAAGACCAGAAGCACAGCCTCTGGAGCAGACGTGCATCAGATTGGAAACTCAACTATGCATGAAGGAGGAAAAGTCTCAGTGGGAAGAAGGTAAAATGGTTCAGAATTATGATCATCTACCATCAAAATAAACTGGGAGCTACTACTAAGCTTTATTAAACTTGTGGGGTTAGTTACAGATTGTTTTCTATAAACCAGAGGGGCTAAAACTCACTGCTTTATTTCTAGCTCAGCAGACTTCTCCAAAAGTTCAATAGGCTGAACTAGAGATAAATTCACTAAATATAATATACTATGCACTTAATATGTGCCAGACAGTGTCATAAGTAGTTTATATTTATTAACTTATGTATAATCTGTATGAAAAGCATAGGAAGCATGTCAGCAGGAATGGTTAATAAACAAACCTTTGAAAATCCACTCCCTCACAGGGGAGGGAAATTGTCAAACCATCATTTGTAGAATTCTGGGAATTAGCCAAAGCCTTGCAACAATTCAAGGATTTTTTATTCCAGAAAAGTGGCTCAGTATTGGTAATAGTGAGTTTTATGTTATTTTACTTTCTTCTATACACGTTTCTCTTCCACAGTAGCTGAATATCAACAGCTTTGCAACCATAGTGAAACCAATCATCCTAAATCCCTGGATGAGGCAGATGAGGTTGGAATTCCCCAAAAGCACCTTTCTCAGACAAATGCCCTTATTTTGCCAGGCAGTTCTTTGGAAACCTTCACTCAAGGGGGTTGTCTTTATTTGACTTCAATCAGTGCTAACCGTGAGCAGCTTTATTCCAGCAGTGTTTGTCAAAAACAATCAGCAATACTTGTTTAACATCAAACCTTCCCAAAGCAGTTATGTCTGTAGCAGGAAAAGAGGCTAACAGGGCTGGGGAGGCAGGTCAGTGATAGAACTGCCTAGCATGAGCAATACCCTGGGTGAATCCTGAGTGCTACAAGGGGAGAAAAGAGGCTAAAAATTCTTAAAAGGAAAATTTGTGAAATGAGATACATGGAAACTTTGAAACATCAATGTATTTCAGAGGACAGACAGCACGTGACCAAATAACTTCATTAATGTCTCACTTTTCAATACAATTGTATTGGGGATTAAGTTTCCTATGCATGGACATTAGGCAATAGATTTAAACCACAGCAGAAATGAAACAGCAAGTAATTAAAATGGTACTCTGTGAAATGTCCATTTATGATACTAAAAGGCAGTAATGAAAGAAGAGAATGAAAGAATTACAGAAAAAATAACAAAATAATAAATGTAAGTTCTACTTTACCAGTAACAATAAATACAAATGAATTAAATACTTCAGTCAAAAGATAGACTTTAGAAAAATGAACTTTAGCATGAATATGTCCCAGTTCCCCCAAATGAGAACTGTTATGTGTGCAAACATTCACTATTTTTTAAAATGGATTTTAAAAATCATGATTCAATAATATACAGTCTACAAGAAATATATTTTATATCTAAAGACAAAAATATGTTCAAGTTAAAAGAATGAAAAAGTTGTACTATGCAAACTACGACCAGAAGAGAGTTGAAGTGCCTGCATTAATATCAATAAAAGACATTAAGAAAAACATTTTCCTAAAGCAAAGATGTTATACAATGATGAATTGTATCAATCCAAAACTATTTAATAATTATAAATATGCAAGAACCTAACAATAGAGTTCCAGACGACACTTAGCAAAACCTAACAGAACTGAAGGGAGAATTACACAACTCACACCTGGAGGTTGCAATAACCCACTTTCTATGGTAAATACAACAACTGGAACGAAGAATAGAAAGGAAATAGAAAACTTGAACAAAACTGTGAACAACTGGACTGAACAGATTTCTGTAGAACACTCAACCCTAAAAGAACGTGAATTCTCTCAAATGCACAGTGAACATTATCCACAATAGAGTGCATATCAAGAGAAAAAAGGATGGAAATGATATGAAGTTGTTTTCTGACTGCAGTGGAATGAAATCAGTAACGGAAGAAAATTTGGGAAATTCACGAATATGTGGAAATGAAACAATACGTTGAATAACCAATAGGTCAAACACCAAAAAGTGTGTTGGAAAATACTTTAAGATGAGCAAAAATAACAGAGATATCAGAATTAATGAGAGGTAATAAAAGTATAACTCAAAGGAAGCTTCATAACTGTAAATGCCCATATTTGAAAAGAGCTCAAATAAATTACCAAATGTTACAATTTAAGAAGCTAGGGAAACAGCATACTAAACTAAAACATATAAAAACTAAAATAAAAATTAGAGAAGGAATAAATGAAATAGAGAACAGAAAAACAATACAGCAAAATCAGTGAAGCCACGAGTTTGCTAATATTAACAAAATTGATTAACTTAGCTAAGCAGATGAAAAGAGAAGATTTGAATTGTTGAAACCAAGAATGAAAGATGGCATAGT
Source organism: Dinomys branickii (assembly GCA_004027595.1). NCBI lineage: Eukaryota > Metazoa > Chordata > Mammalia > Rodentia > Dinomyidae > Dinomys > Dinomys branickii. The sequence continues at coordinate 3,531 of PVLD010008538.1, forward strand.
ACTCCTGATTGTAGACAAATAACAATAATTATAAAAGAATACTATGAAGAATTTATGCTAAGGAGTTACATAACCTAGATAAAATGGATAAATTCCTAGAAAGATACAAACTACTGAAAATGACCCAGAATGTAATAGAAAATCAGGGTGGAAGTATAAATGAAACAATTGAATTAATATTCAAGACTTTCTCCAAAGAAAGACCCAGGTCTGGGTGACTTCGTGGATTCTATTGAATATTTTAAAAAATATTAACACGAATTCTCTGAAGGGAGAGAAGAATGGGAGAGAAAGAAAGAATTTCTACATCTTACCATGAGGCAAATATTTCCTGGAGATCAAAACCAGATACATCACAAGCAAAGAAAATATAGACCAATATTCCTTATGAATATAGGTAAAAATAGCCTGTCTAAATATTAACCAATGGAAAGCAGGAGCATGTTAAAAGGATTGTATAGAATATTTCCTTGCAAGTCTAAGAATGTCAGGTTTGTTCAGCATGTGAAATCAATGCAATAGAACATGTTAATAGAATAAAAGACACATAACCATACTATCAAAATGGATGCATGAAAACATTGGAAAAACTTCAACATTTTTTCATAATAAAAACCACTGAACAAAACTAGAAATAGAGGGACAGTTCTCTCAATCTGATATAGAACATCTACAAAAACTCACAGCTAACAACATACTTAGTGGTGAAAGACTGGATATTTTCCTGTGAAGACCAGGAACAACACCAGCTTCCCCTTTTTATTTCTGTTCATCATCAAAGTGAAGATCTACCTAGGGAAATTAGATGAAAGAAAAAAAAAACTCTCCATATTGGGAAGCAAGTAACAACACTATTTCTACTTGAGGGTGACATCTTGCATATAAAAATCCCAAAGAATTCACAAAAAACAAAACCATTAGAATTAATTTACAAGTTGAGCACAGTTGCAGAATACATGATTAATCACAAAAGCACTTATATTTCTATACCCTAAAAATGAACAATTCAAAAATCACATTAAGAAAATAAATCTTTCAAAATAGCACCAGAAATACTTAATAAATTAACAAGTAAGTTCAAGACTTGCACATTAAAAACTACAAAACTATACATACTTATAATCCCAACTGTTCAGAAGGCTGAAGCAGGGAGATCACAAATTTAAGGCCAGCATGGGCAACTTAGTGAGAACCTGTCTCCAAATAGAAAGGGCTTGAGGATATAGTCAGAACTCCCTGGGTTCAGTCCCCAATACTAAAGGGGTATGTGTGTGTTAGAGGGAAGCAGTAACAAAAGGAAACCTATAAAATTTTAAAATAAATTTAGTATAAAAACAAAGACATTCTCTACTCATGAATTGAATGGCTTAATATTATAAAATGATAATAGTCCTCAAATTGATCATAAATTCAATGAAATCTCTATCAAAATCCCTGGTGATTTTCTTTAGTAGAAATTGAGAAGGTGATCCTAAAATTTGTATGACAATATAATGGACCAAGAATACCCAAAATAATTTTGGAAAAGAATAATAAATCCAAAAGACTCACACTTCCCTCCATCAAAACATACTACCTAGCTACAGCAATCAAGAGACAATGGTACAAGCATAAGAACAGATATATAGAAGTGGAATTAAATTGAGTTTGTAGAAATAAGCCAGTAAACTGATAATCAATTGATAGTCTACAAAGATGACCATGCAGTGCTAAATAAACAGTCATTTCAACAAGCCATGCTAAGGCAGTTGGCTATCTGCATGCAAAAGAATGAAGTTGTTTCACTAAGATATATCAAATGGACTCAAAATGAATCAAAGACCTAAACATAAGCTCCAAATCTATAAAAATGTTGCAAGAAAACATAGGTGAAAGCCTACATGACTTTGGGTTAGGTGATTATTCCCTAGATATGACACCAAAACATGACAATTGGCAAAAGAAAAGCTTGATAATACTCAATTTCATTAAAATTATTTTGTGTGCTTCAAATGATGGTATTAAGAAATAATAAAGACAAACCACAGAATGGGAGTAAATATTTGCAAATCATAGCTATACGAGGGAAGAGTCTGTGGAATATATCATGAACTCTTGCAACTCAAAAATATAAAAGTAACTAAGTTTAAAGATGCGCAAAAGATTTGAATAGTCATTTCTGCAAAGAAGATACATGGATGTCCAAGAAGGACAGGAGAAGAGGTGTTAAGGGCATTTAGGAAAATCAAACCAAGAGCAAACATCATACAACTTTGTTCCCACAGGGTAACTATTCCAATGAGGCTTGCCGCTGCAAGTGTTGAGAAAGATAAAACATAGAACTGTCATACATCGCTGGTAGGAATGCAAAGGTGAGTCTGCTTTGGAAAACAAGCCTGGCCAGTTCTCAAAAATTTAAACATAAATTTAAGCCCATGATCTCACTCTCAGCTATATACCCAAGGGCATTAAAAAACATGTCCGTGTAAGAAACATGTATATAATGTTTATAGAATTGTTTATAAAGCTAGCTAAGCAGTGGAAACTCTCCAAGAGACCATTGGCTGATGTAAGCCTAAATGAATGTGGTATATCCACCCAGTGGAATGTGATTTGGCCACTAAAAAAATGAATGAAATACCATCATTTGAAACATGCTAAATATACCTCAGACATGAAATGCCATATATTGTATGATTCCTTTTATATGAAATGTTTAAATTAGGCAAATCTACAGAGACAAAATTCAGATTCACGGTTGTTGGTAACTGGAGTAAATTAGGTAATATGCAAATATTCATGTAGTGAGGCTTTTCTGGAGGATGATGAGCTGGTTTTGAAAGTGCATTATGGTGATAAATTACTCAGTGTGAATGCAATAAAAATCATTAAACTTTACACTTTGGGATTATGGGCATATATGAAATTAAGTAGCATTATTTTCTCTACTTCTTAGGTTATTAAATGGAGGTACTAATAATTAAGTAACTCAATTATGAGTACCACAACTATTACATAATATTTATATGGTAAAATTAAGATTCAAACTTTGATTCTTTTTCTCAAGAATCCAAACTTTAAACACTATGTCATGTGGAATTCTTGCAAAGTTCTCCTTTCTAGTAAAAGTCCAACTAATGAACTAAATGGGCAGAATTATGTTTCCTTTTCAGTTGGAGACAATGATGTAAAATAGAGATATTTATGCCATTTTGGTAAGTTATGTGGTATATCCAGATATTCTTCAAGATTCCAATGACATATAATGAAATCTGTAAGTACCTTTACAGAAATCACCTCTCAGTGAATCATTTGTAAACAGGTTTCATCTTTACCATGTACAGCAGCTTTTCGCATAATGGCAACAGAAATAAGGCTTTTACCTGCAGAAATATCGCCAGTGTGATTTGTCATTTCCTATTTCAAAATGTGAAATAAACTCTCAGTGTTCAATTTCTTTGTCTATAATATAGGGGTTGGAGTTGTACCCCCTTACAGGGTTGTGAACTTAAAATTGATGCTTAGGTCATACCACAATCATAGTGATCATGCATAAATGCTGGCTGTTACAGTAATAGTTGTTATCATGCCATCCTTGATACCATGAACTAATAGTCATTTGACCCCATTAGTATTGTTGATATATTCAATAACAAAATAAATCACTTTTAACTTAAATGAGAATACGATCAATGTTCACAAACCAGTACAATGTTTGCCAACATGACTAATCAAATGTGGACATGGCTGCAATCCATCAGGAGCTAGCAGGATGGAGCAGGGAGACTGAAAGAGAAGAGTATTCTGCAAAATGAGCTGACATTTTCTTCCAGCAGGAAGTTTGGGGATAAATGGTGATTAGAGCCAACAGATTGTTTTGTTTCATCTTGTCTTGTCTTGTCTTGTTTTGTTTTGTTTTGTTTTGTTTTATGGTACTAGGGATGAAACCAGAGCCTTCTTCCTAAGCTACATCTCCAGCCCTTTTTATTCTTATTTTGGGACAGGATGTCACTAAGGTGCTCATGCTGGACTTGAACTTGTGATTTCCTGCCTCAGTCTCCCAGAATGCTGGGTTTGCAGGCATGCACCACCATGCCTACAAGAGCTACAGAAGCACAAGCATAGATACACAGAGATGCTTAGGATTTTCCATTGGACTTGGAATCACCCTCCCTGCCCTCCCATTTTTACCTCATAATCTTTGAGCTTCTTTCTTACCCCTTTTCAGAAATCTGATTAGCAAGTTCTTTTCTGGTTCCACATAAGTAACCAGAAGACATAGTGTCCTACGGGAACGTGGAAGAATGTAGAACAACCACAAATGTTTCCACTCCTGCTAACATTGCATGATGACTGCCTTCTAACTCACAGTTACACATATCTCTCATGTGGTTTGATTGTTTCCTTCCATCCTTGCTTTCTTATAAGGCATAAAAAGAATGGCAATAAATAGGTCAAACCTAAAATCTACACCTAATCCCTTAAAATCTGATCATTGGCTGAGAGAAAAAGTCTTATACTACATAAAGAAGCAAGGAGACATAAATCAATACACAATTTCTCTGCACTTGGCTTGATGTATGTTTAAACTACTGCAGCAATGCAAGCTACAGTGATTTAAAAATATTTGAGAAAAACTAACAGAACTTCAAACATAAAAAGAGTTCAGGGTCCCAATTCTTGTAGTCTAAAATTTATGTCTAATGCATATCCTAAGTTTCTTTTTCTGAAATCTAGAATTTAAATTCACAAAGGAATTTTTAAAACACTTAATCCAAGTTCTAAATTTAATAAAAGTAAAAATGAAGGCATTTAAGAAGTGATGTGACCCACTCAAGGTCAAAGCTGGTAGATACACATGTTTCTTCCAGGTTTCTGCCTAAAAGAAATATAATCAAAGATCTATAGGTAACCCTCCATGGCATCTAGATAGGAATGTCAACTTGATTGGCTTTGGGATCCACCCAGGGGATCAGTGGGACCTGCCTCTGGGTGTATCTGGGTGGGACACAGAGGCATGGCCTTGAGTGCTGTGTCCAGTCCCTTGCTCTTCTTCGTGGGCACCACTCCTCTCCTATGCTTCCCAGCCACCACAAATTAAGCAGCTTTGCCCATCATACCCTTCCACCATGATGTTTCTTTCCTGGAGCCAGTGAACCATAGATTGAACCCCCTTAAGACATGAGCCAAATTAAGCCTCTCCTATAAACTGTCGGTGTCAGGACTTGTGTCGTACAAAGGGGAAAGGTAACCAATACACTCCCTAGTTATTTGAATACAACATTACAATAGTGTTTTATTTATTTTATGATATTAAGAAAGGTAAGTAATGCTCACTAGAGAAAAAATACATAAATCTATTGAAATAAAATGCAAGGATATACTATTTATACAACTTTTTCCAGATAAATAATAGTCCTTGTCATTTAAAATAGAGAATTATCTTAAATCTTTACTAGTTTACTTTGTTTATTGGGGATATTGTGGATCTCACCATAGCTCCATATATATATATACATATATCCAGAAGAGATTTCTGCGTCAGTTTCTTGCAGTCCGCTGGGGAGTGCTACAGTCCACATTTGACACATTAGTCATGTATCTTCTAAGATCTTATTCAACCTGTTGCTGGGAGGTAATTTTCTGTGAACTTCCCATGGTTCTGCATCTCTTGAGAACTCTTTGTGTCAAATAGTCTGTCAAATATATTTTTACAGCACACAGTCTGGAATACTGTATAGAAGCACATCTCCCTTCAGGTAAAGGGCAGGTATACTTATTGCCTACTCCAATTTGGCTCCCTAAACTCAGACTTCCTCCTAGAATGAGCCCACTTCATGTCCAACTACCACCTGGCCTTCTTCATGGTCACCTGTGAGGACAGGATTTGGAAAACAATCACAAACAATGCTCACACTTGCTACTCCTAGTAAACCCTGCTGCAGACCAGGGTTTTCCCAGTAGCCACATAATACTAGCAAGAAAATTTTATACTGGGAAAATCTTAGACTTTTCAAGTTTCCCAGTGTATATACTTAAGTGATTAAACTCCAAACCCTGCGTGTCAGGCAAAGCTCTGCATAATCCCAGACTTGCCTCATCTCTCACTGCCCTGTTGTCTCTTTCCCTCTGTGCTCATCGCTTCTCTTCTTTACAGGCATCTTCTACATATTTCCATCCAGCACTAGTCAACTGATCTACTTCACTGAAGAGAACATATTATATCATTCTACTATATTCTTTTGCTTTACTAAATATATCGACTTCAGTGGTGCACTAACCCTTCAGCTATAATATAAAAATTCTGGAACATCTGCATTTCTCTGACTATGCTTGAAAAAATGTATTACTCTTTTCGGTCCAGGAAATACCTACTTGCATCTTCTTTTGGCTTCAATGGTATGTCTTCTAAAACCCTATTTCTCCCATTTTCCACCACTACCTCCAACCAATATACCATCAGAATGACATGGTCAGGACTTCCTGATATGACTCTGATTTGTAAATATTAATTAAAATAATTTGCCTCAGTATATTTTAATTATTTGTGTATGACAAAGCACATCAAATAAATATGATCCCTCATTAGTATATAGTCAGGACATCAATTTCTGTCAAGATTTATATTGATTTCATAGTCACAAACCCAATCATATTTTGCCATAAACTAGATCCAATTATTTTAATTTAAGAAAAGTTCCTAAAAAGATGTATCTTCCATTTCCTGTCCACATAACAGTTTAATATAAATTTTGGATTTGTATTTAAATAAAATAGAATAAATTTTTTAATACATTAGTTTTTACTTTTTATTTTAAAGAAAAATTTTTAAAACAATAGCAAAATGCCAACATAGGCAAAAACAAAACAAAGCAAAATTAATAAGAATGATACAGGGTTTCAGAACAAAATGATAAGGATTAGCAGTGGATATCATATTACATATTTTTATCTTCATTGAACTTGGTCAGATTACCAGATGTAAGAGTGCAAGATTGATTAAACCATGGAAGAAAATAAAAAACAAAAGCAAAAATATTGCAAACAATACAGAGTTTCACCAAGCAAGACGATAGGAATTCAACAGTGGTTGTTATATTGTATATTGTTGTCTTCAAATTAGTTGTTCAGATTACCAGATAGAAGCATGCAAAATCAGTCAAAAAATAAAGAAAGAAAGCATTAACTGTTCCTTTCAATAAACCATTAGACATCAGCAGTACAGTTATCCTACATGTCCTTCTGTATACATATATATCTTTCCCTTCCTTTTTTCTTCCCTTTTCTTTCCCCCATCCCAGTTGTTTCTTCCCTTTGAGAGATTTATTTCCCTCTCCCAACATCAACTGTGCATTTTGGTTTTCACTTACTCTTTCATGTTTTTACACTAGGGGGACAATACGGTGTCTACACATGTGGGTCTGATTTATTTCACTTATGAGTATGGTCACTATTTCCATCCATTTACCTGTAAAAGCCTCAAGTTTATCCTTTTTTATAGCCAAGTAATACTCCATTGTATAAAGATACCACATCTTTTTATCCATCCCTCAGTTGAGGGACATCTGGGTTGTTTCCAAGATTTAGCTATGACAAATTGTGCTGCTAACATAGGTGCACATATACTGCTGTGCTATGTTTTTAATTTTTCTGAGAAAATACCCAGAAGGGAAATAGCCTGATTAAATTGGACCTCTAATCCCAGTTCTGTGAGGAATCTCCACAGTGATTTAAAGAGTGGTTTCACCAATCTACACTCCCACCAGTAGCGAAGTATTCCTTTTTCTCCACAGCCTCTCCAGCATTTGTTATTCATTGATTTCTTAATGATAGCCATTCTTGCTTGGATGAGATGGAATCTCAGTGTTGTTTTAATTTTCATTTCTCCAATGACCAATAATGTCGAACATTTTGTCATATATTTGCTTAGTATTTTTTTCATCTGAGAAGTGTGTACTCATCTCAGATGCCCATTTTTGGAATCAGGTGCCCATTTGTCTGATTTTTTTAAAATTCTTTACATGTTCTAGATAGAAGTGCTTCGTCTGAGGGGCAGTTGGCTAAAACTTTTTCACAATTCATGGATTTTCTTTTTACTCGGTGATTTCTTTGGATGTGCAAAAACTTTGTATAGGAAGCACTAACATTGTGAAAATGGCCATCCTCCCAAAACTGTTGTACAGATTCAATGAAATCTCAATTAAAATGCCATTAGTATACCTCACAGATCTAGAGAAAACATTCCTAAAATTCATTTGGAGCCAGAAGAGGCCTAGAATAGCAAGAGCAACGCTGTCAGCAAAAACAAGGCAGGAGGCATCACAGTCCTGACTTAAACATATGCTACAAAGCTACTGTGATAAAATCAGCACAGTCCTGGCAAAAAACAGACCCAAAGATCAATGGAACAGATTAGAAGTTGCAGACACAATTGCAAACACATTCAGCCACCTTATCTTTGACAAAGAGGCTAAACATGTTCACTGGAAGAAAGAGAGCCTCTTTAATAAATGGTGCTGGAAAAATTGGCTCTCTACATGCCAAAGACTAAAACCAGAGCCAAGTCTATCACCATGCATGAAACTAAAGTCAAAATGGATCAAAGATCTAAATATTAAAACACAAACACTAAATCTACTGGAAGAAAAGGTAGGTAGAAATCCTGAAGACATAGAGGCAGGCAGAGAGTTCGTGAATAAAAAACAAGCTGCATGAAGTGTCCTTCAAAGGATATATTAGTTTTTTTCAAAACTTTATTTTATTCTCAAATAACCCTTAAACTGGTCAACTGATTTAATATTATAATATCTGGGGAGACTTTTTTCTTACAATTGCAAGACTATGAAGAAGTAAATATCCATGTACAAATGTAACGACAAATTCCACTTAGCAGAAGGCACTGTGTTTTCAAAAGAAGGAAATGAAATATCTTGATTTGATAAGAAAACATAAAGTTCTACAAGAAGGAAGTAAATCATGTTGGACTGATATGCAGAAGTTGATGAAAAAAACAAAATCAAGAAAACCCTCTATATCTGCTGATGGGAAAAATTTTGGACTCTTCATATTTCTTGACTGTCATAATGAACTCTTGCAACTATATTCTTGGTTAAATGTCATGAATAAATAATTAAAATCCAAATGCTAATGTCAAAGTTCTGCATAATCCCAAACAATTTATGCTATGAATTTTATGTATGGCTAAGCTTTTTCTGTTACAGATGTCCAGGCTCTCTCATTTTATAAGGAACTCAGTTTAATATCCTTACTTTGTGCAATCAGGTGCCTCAGCTTCAACATAAATGGCTTGATTTGTGGGACTGTATGTTCCTTTTTCTCTAAGAAGGTCTAGCAGCAAAGCCTCAGCTTCTGCAAAAGAAACCCGGAAGGAAGAGCAGCGGAATGGATCAAATGGATTGAAATTCTACAAAGGGCTAGAGCTGAGAGAGAACTCGCCTCTGGATTGAGTTCTGGCTAAGAGAGCTCTGGGGGAAGAATGCTCACGTCTGAGCAGATGGGTTAATTAGAAGTATTAAAGACAAACTGAGTAGCATGCCATCAAAGAGAAATGTAAGGTGGAGAGCTCATAACGTGTCATGCAAAAAGGCAGAGGATTTGCACCCTAAACCCTGGTTGAATTTGGTCATTAGTTGTATGATTGAAGACAAGAGACCAATGTTTCTGAGCCTTATTTCCTAAAATAAAATGTCAACAGTATTTATGCTGGGTTTCTAAGGATTCCCAAATTATACACATGATTTTTCAAATAATTCAAAACAGTAAACCACTGCTATATCTTCCCTCAGTTTCTGCCATGAAGTTCGCATTGCGTGCAAACCTCCAAACAGCACCTGGAGATTTGTCCCTAGAGTTGTCTCTCAAGTTGAACAGAGCCACAATGCAGCATAGTTCTTACTGCCATTGACAGCTGCCTTCCCTCCTCTGCCCAGAAGCCTAGCACAGACATCTATAAAAGTCCCCTCAGAATTTACAAATGTCAAAAGACCTGACCAGTAAAATCTGTCTACTATGATAAATGGATTCTGAAAAGTTTACTCATTTACATTCAAGTTTGTATTACATGATCTAAATGAAATGGTCTCCACTGGCCTTCTGAAAATTGCCCTGAGAGTTCTGGTCTGTGCCACATGGTAACAAGTTGCCGTTTGCTTAAATACAAATGAGAATGATTGTGGGCTCTGAGGCTCAGTAGCTCAGCAGCTCTGAGTATTTTCTGTTCATTCTTCATTCTGGGAAGATTGGGGCAGAAACCACTGTGCATCTGGGAGGCCTCATGCTTCTGCTCTCTTCCCTCTCTTGGTGCAGGAACTTTAGGAATCATCCCCTCCATTCCCTAGCTGGGAGCCCAAAGCCAGTCAGGGTGGAACTCCACCATAACTGCCACATTCTTGACTTCAAGTCTTTACCTAAAATCTAGTAATACTTTCATTGTGTTTCTAAGTTGAATCTAAAAACTGAAATTAAAAGTAACAACTAGCACCTCATTCCATTTCATGAGATGTATTCCAAATATACAAATATGCATTATTCCTTTCATTTCTGAATAAATATATAGAAGATAAACTGAAACAAAAAGTTAACAATGGTTGTAATTTCTGGAAAAGCAGGTTTGGGTGATGATTTTCACTTTATGCTTTTATATTCTTTGATGTCTGTGCAGTAAGCACACAGTATTAACTGAGGATCAGTGGGAACAAAGATGCTGGGTTCTACCTATAGTCTACACTAGGTGGTGGGACTTGTAATTTTCCTTTATTTTTTGTGTTTTCTTAATTATTTTGAAGCAGAATTTAATAAACAAAGAAAAATATTGGAAGGATTTCAAAAATTATAAGAAGTGCATATTTCTCAGTTTGTGAATACAAATAAATTCAACCTGCCATTATTAAGGGCCTACTTTTTGCTTACTAAAAGATGAATAAGATATACCTTTTAACCTTGAGGCCCATGGTGTCCTGGAGCTGGTTTGTATTGGTATATGAAGGGTGATGTTTTTATTATTAAGTGAGATTAATTTTACAAATCAATCGGCTTCAATGTGACATTTCTATACATGTATATATCATGCCTTGATCATGTCCACCCTCTCCTATCCATGGCATGTGATTTTTAAATTTTCAGATATTTATGGAGCCAGCTATATATATATACCTATTATGTAAAACCAAATCATGTGTGCAACTGTAAGAGTTTTCATGATGATGGATACCTGTAATCTTATTTTGATATAATGACATTGTAAGTAAAATTATAAGTTACCATGACCCCAAGAACTCAACCAGGATTCCGGGAGCACCTCATTTCAGCAGAACCCAGCGGTCTGTGGGGGCAATCCCACAAACTGGTCCAGATCCCCGAGAACGCCTTGCTGGAGTGGAACCCAGCAGTGCTGGGGGGCGACCCCAAGAACTTGACTGGCAGTAATGCCTCGTTGGGGCACAGCCTGGCAGCGCTCAGGGGAGACCCCGAGAACTCGACTGGACCCTTGGGAGTGCCTCACTGGGGTGGAGTCTGGCAGTGCGTGGGGCAACCCCGAGAACTCAGCCAGGCCCCCAGGAGCTACTCGTTCGGGCAAAATCCGGCGGTCTGCAGGGGCCACCCCGCAAACCGGTCCAGGTCCCTGGGAGCACCTTGTAGGGGCGGAGCCCTGCGGTCCACAGGGCAACCCTATGGACCAAATCGGGTCCTAGGCAGCGCCTCGCAGGGGCAGAGCCCAGTGGTCTGCGGTGTCGACCTCACAGACTTGACCAGACCCCTGGGAGCGTCTCGTTGAGGGGGGGCCCAGTGGTCGATGGGGCCAAACCTGCAGACTGGGTTAGGTCCCCGAGGGCCTCAAAGGCTTATCAATTGGGTATGACCAAAGTGTATTTGGTTCCCAGCCTATGTACTGTCTTTGAGGATGGGTGCTTTTCCACCTAGTGCCATAGTAATTTGAGTGCACCCGTGTTTGTTACAGCATAATTTGAAGCAGCCATGTGCCTCCCCAATGTGAGAGCCCCAGGGAGTAAATAAACCAAAAATTACATTTATTGTCAGAGGGAAGATGATTGATTGGGTGGGCGAACAATGGAGATGAGGGTGGAGAAAACTGATTAATCAAACGTGCCATCATTTGTATAACTGAGTAACAATGTCATTTTGTAATACAGCATCCATTTTTAATTCTGTAATATCTGCTCTATAATTCTGTTTCCTTTATCATTTTTGCATTATACTGATTTATAACTGAGTAAGAAATATGAAGATAACATTATGTAATACAACAGCCATTGTTAATCCCCTACTATCTTCTGTATAATTGTGTATTTCCTTCATTGTTTTTGAGATACTTGAGTAACAAATATGAAGATGATATTATGTAAAGCAGCATTCATTGTCAATCCCCTACTAGCTTCCCCATAATTTGTGTATTTCCTTATTGTTTTGTGTTTTTTGAGTTTATATTCATCTTTAAAATAAAAAAATAAATAAATTATAAGCTACCAATAATGCTGTCTTTAAAAGTTAAACCGTGCAAATTTATGATATAAATAGTATACTAAAGCAAAAGTAATAAATACTCAGAACTAACTCATCACTTCCTGATTATTTTATTACATGTCACTACTACGTGTGCTTTGGAGGATCCTATGCCTACTGGGCCTATCTGGTGGTAGAAAGGTGGCCCAGTGGCAGGCTCTGGCACCTCTCTCCCCAAATCCGCTTCAAAACCACACTGATGGACTGGACTGTACCCGAAGGGAAGATTTTCCCAAGGAAAATGCCAACTGCTGCAAATCTGGACTTGACTGACTGTATTAAGGAAGCAATGAAGAAAATGTTAATGTGCAAGTTGTTCCTCAGTGAATCTGTAACAGTGACTTTCCCAGCAGCACACAGGTGCCACTAGGTAATATTAAGGGAATATTCTACCAGTATTAAAAGCTGTCACCCACTTCAGCAGCGGAAACACTCATATTCCTGACAGATGAGTGACATTCCAACTGTGTCTTCCTTGTCTCAATTTTAGCTTGTTAAAATAAATGAAAATATCAAACAACAGCTGTGCTCCTTCTTCAACTGCAACTGTGTGTTCATCAGACATAAGAGTTAGGTAAACAGGAATGAAAGCAATTTGTGAAAATCAATTGACTAAATGGAACTGACAATAGACTTTTTATAGGCATTATTATTTATCTATCATGTGTTAAGCATGCTTGATGTTAATGATATTTCTAATAGACCCACATACATACATGTATGCATACAGTTTCTGTCAGAGAGTTAGTTATTAAACATTTACCAGCACAAAACTGTACATAATCTAGTGTGGAAGAAAAAATCTGTGGAAAATGATCAGTAACAAAAGGCAAAAAGAAAGAATACAAGTCGTAGCCTAGGATAGAACAATGTGATCATCTGCCTGGAGAAAAAAATTATTAACAAAAGAAAATTCAAGGCTCAGAGGGATTAAGAATATAGTTCAGTTCATCCAGACAACTGGCAAAATCAATCAGACCTAGTGCTCAGCAGCGACTCTCCCAGCAGCCTCCAGGGAATGACTTTTCTTCTCATTCTGCTTATGTGCTGTGTACACACTGTGGGGTCCACTATAGACCAAGTGTACTGAGATGTGGAGGCATTCATAAGCCTATGAACAACATGGTCAATGAACCAAGAACCAAGAAGATACTTCTCCTCTTTAAGTCACTGTTCTCTCTCTTCTGACTTATCTCTGATTCTTCCCATGGGAGTCCTCCAATTACTGCAAAACTGAGAAACGAGAAGAGAGCTGCACATTTTCATATACAACAGGGAGCGCTCTGAAGATGCTACGTGCTTGACGTGGAGCTGGAACACCTGCTGTGTCAACGCTACTGTTCCTGCACAGAAACGGGATCAGTAATGCGAGTGAAACACAGCAATCATGATTAGGTTAGGGAGTACCTGCAAATTAATCTCTAACATAAAGCTTCCCTGCTCTTGATAATACCTGCAACCACCAGATAGGATCACAGAATAGCAAGGCAGCTGGGGAAATGCTTACGTCCCAGCGGGGTTTTTACGAAGCTGGGCGACGTGGGACCTGCATTTTAATCACCTATAAAATGAAAGTGCTTAACAGGGTGGTTTTTATGATTCTTTTTGGCTGTAACAATTCCTGACTCTAAGGAACAGCGGAGTAGAGATCTGTCTCTAAGGAAATTTTAGATCCAAACTGTGTTTGTTTTGCTGCAATGCATGTTTTCGTAATTCGACTCCTTCCCTGACTGATGACTTGGGACTATCTGAAAGACAGAAAAGACAAGGACTCACACCCACTCTTTCCCAGTGCACTGTGCTTTGTGCCTCTAACTGAACAGCAGCTTTGTGCAAAGCCCAACAGCCTGGTTGGATTCAAGAAGCCCTGGAGGGATCCACATAGCACTGCAGCACTGCATACTCTGGTTTCTCCAGCACGCTATCTCTAGTGAGCGTCTGATGTGCTGAATCTCAGGGCCTACTTGAGGCTTACAAAACTAGAATCTGCATATTTGAGTACTCCTGGGTTACGTCTATGCATGTTAGAGTTGCAGAAGTGTTGGGGCCCTCACCATCTATTCACACCATTTTCTGCAACTCAGGGCAATTTTAGCATCTGTTCTTGAGCTTCCTATGGTTTCTAAGCGTTTAAACCATCATTGTATTCTCATAGGATTGCTAATATTTTGATCAGTACTCATGTGAACATGTTGCATAGGTCTTGGGTTCTCTGCCTGTCTCAACATGATTTTTTTCTATTAACCTTATTATAGGTTAGTACATGACTTTGCAGAAACCACGGTTTTTCATGAATATGTGTGTTACCTTATATCAGAAATGCCAGTATATTTGTTCAGTTCTATGTTTAATAAAATAATTTTTTGAAATCTAATTTTATCCTTTTTAAAAAGCTCATGTGTATTACTGAAGTAAAAAAACAGTAATTTCCCCTTCTTTTACAGCAGCCAGTCCCAGGGAGACAGGTTTTCCCTCCCTTTGCCCCAAACTCTCTCAGCAGCCCAGGCAGTGCTCTCTGTGTGCAGAGGACAGTCCTCTGCTATGGCTCCATATGGAAACCACAGTGTATAAGAACTACTGAAGATAAGCATACTTGGGTCTCATATTGAACAATCTATTACATCCCCATCCTGGTAAATTTCTGTGAGGCTGTGAAAGGCATGCTGCCTGCGGTCTGTTTTGCAAGCAATTGTGGGTGCAGCTCTCAGCTTCCACCAGGGTGAACTGTAATCCCCAAGGGACTGGAGTCTCTAAAATGTGGCTGCACGGTTTGCCTCCCTGTCTCAAGTTCAGCCTTTAGGTGGGTACAGCTCACAGGAAAGGATACGCATCAGCTCGTTTTTCTAACAGCGAGAATGTGAGCCGGCCATGTTTCAATGTCTCCCATCCTCACTTGGGAGAGAAGAGCTGCCGCAGGCTCCCACCAGGACTTCTCCACAGACCCTGTCCATGCAGCCTCCACACCTGCCCCTTGCCTGCAGACAGGAAGTGGTGCCTGGTCTGCTGGGCTCCCCTTGAAAGTGGAGGGCTTCTTAACTTCAATATGCTCTTTCTGGACTAAGGAGACTGCTCTTTACCTCCAAGCTGTCCTCTGTCACAACAGGGGCCCAGCCTACCACTCACTGTCCGAGGTGTTTGCTAGCATTAAGCTTACATATCTGGAGCGAAAAAGAGACAGACAGGCAGACAGAAAAAGAAAGGTCCAGAAGGAAGGAAGGACCATAATTTTTATTTATTTGATTGTAATTTTATCCCTTTAATCCTCCCTGTCTATTTTTATTCCCCTCCACTTAGGCATTCTTTATTTTTCTGGATCCAGGCTGGGAGACTATAGCCAATCACTTACTATCTTCAGTATAGAGGTGTGTGTGTGTGTGTGTGTGTGTGTGTATGCATGTACATGTGTCCTATATTGACCAACTTCACATTTCCATACATCATCTTCTACATGCCCCCAAATACATAGTCCCATCTTATACTTTTCTGTCACAATAATATAATCTGACAGAAATGCCAACAAAATAGTTGCTCGGTAATTTTCTGTTAAGTCGTGAGTGACTTGCCATAGGCTTATACTTTGTTTAGTTTGAGACTGTGGCTTAGCCTAGAAACCGCCAAAACAGATGGTGAACACTACTCACATGTTAGAACCTGGGGCAGAGTGTGTGACAGTGACCCAGCCTATGTTCTCTGGACATGTGGACTGTGGCCCAGCCTCTGTCCCAGCCTACTGGCCTATGTCTGAGCACTTGTATCCCCTTTGCAGATTCAGAGCCAGTATCCTAATCCAATTGATGATATTGGGAAGCAGAGTTGCAGGCAATCGGTTAGGGTCCTGAAAGGGATTAGCGCTGTTTCAAGGGTCTGAAGGGACTTGAGCTCATTCCTTCTACTATATGAGGGAGCAGAAGGCACCATCTGTGAATCTGGACACAGAGTCTGCTGGCAACATGATCTTGGACATCTAGCCTCCAGGACTACAGAAGTTAAATTTCCATTGTTTATAAGCTACTAGTCCATGGTACGTTGTTATAGTACCCCTAAAATGTAGTTGTTTCTCACTCTCTCTCTTTCTCTCTTTCTCTCTCTCTGTCTCTCTCTCTCTACTCTATGAAGGCCCCAAAACCCTTGACTCTTTCTCACCAGTATCTCCATCATCCCGGTTCTCGCTCTGTCTGCTGCACACTGTCTCTGATTCCCAGCCCTGGGAAGAGAACAGGGGGAAGTGAGTAAAAGGCAAGACAGACCCTCACGACCCCAGACCTTCCACAGTTCCTTTCTGTCCTTCGCCTTCTGGCCAAAGATTAGCCCCATGGACATGGCAGCCAAAAGGAGCTTGGGAAATGCTTATTCTTCTGGAAGCCACGTAACCATCTAAAGGATGAGGAGAGAGGTTGCTAGGGTCCTAGCAGTCTCTCCCACAGCAAGCATGGACAGGAAACCCTGAATGCTCTCAGGAAGAGGTTTCAGGAGCTTTGGAAGTAGATTCAGATTCAGAAAATATTGTTTTATGACACTTATTTCTCTCTTAGACTACATCTGAGTTACAGATAACAAAAAACAAGTACAAAGAGGGCTAGTGCTGTTGGTAGATTGACTTATTTTCTGGAAATATAAGGTCTTTCCAGAGCTTCTTCATTAATTGAGATGAGTAAAATTTTCCCCTTTTCCTATCCACCTGGCAGAAACAGTCTCGCCTCAGAATGACTAAGTGTTTTTGTAGTAAGTCTGAGAAGAAGATTAGAGCTTCAAAGAGAAAGCTGAGGCCTTGTTCATTGCACCCCCAATACCTTAAGTAGATTCAGACACTTTACATATTGGGTCAGGGTTTATTTTCAGGCTCTGCAATTTTCTGAGGGGTAAAATCAAACAGTCAGTAAATTGGGGTCCTGGAAAGTGCTATTTATGCTGCCTTGCTATTTAGCTGTTGTGCATCACAGTGAGAGGCCAGGTGCCCTGAAATCTCCAACACAGGATCTTAAAAAAATTCATTCCTCACCCCCTTTATCCAAAGAAACACAGTGAGACTGAGTCAGGTTCCAGAAACCTGTATTTTTCAAATCCTTAAAAAGCACTTAAACAATGTACAGTGGCACATACCCATAATCCCTGACATTCTGGAGCCTGCACCAGGAGGATCATAATATTCAAGGCCAGCGTGGACAATTTCAGAAAACACTGTCTCAAAATAAAAAGAACTAGCAATGTAGCTCAGAGGTAGAATGCTTGACTGGCTTATGTGAGCCTTTGGGTTCAATCCTTAGTACCACAAAAAGAAAAAGGAAAAATTAACATATACAAGATCTGAAGTTGCTACACTAGTCATGGAGCTACTACCCTTATGTTGTGAATAATCTGCAATATGTAAAGAATCCTTGTAATTCATAAATAAAAGACAATCCATTGAAAGCAGGGGCAGAGTAGCTCAAATGGACATGCCATGAAGAAATTTATATTAATAGTCTGTAAGTATAAGAAAAATGCCCATTCTTCTACCATCTGGGAAATGCAAATTAAAATTATGAAGAGAAGGCAAGCTTGGTGGTGCACAGCTCTGATCCCAGCACTCTGGGTGGTTGAGGCAGGAGGGGGATCACAAGTTTGAGCCCTGTCTGGACAACTTAGTGAGGTCTTGTTTCAAACTAGAAACTATGGCACCATGCCTGCCTGGTAAGCACAGGGTCCTGAGTTCAATTCCTGGTACCAAAAACAAAAAAAATAGAAACTAAAAAGGTGGGTTGAAGATGTAGCTCAGGGAAAAGGCCTTGGATTCAATCCCCAGCACTGCCAAAACAAATAATGATGAGATTTAATTGCACACCCACTAAAATGGTTAACACTTAGAATACCAAGCAATTGGAAATTACACACATTGCTGGTAGGAGTATAAAACTGGTACAACTACTTTGGAAAAAAGTTTAACAGTTTCTTATAATGGTTTTTCCCTTATTACCCAGAAATTCCACTTCTATTTACCCAAGAGACTCAAAACATACACTAACAAAGAGTTCCACAAAAGTGTTTATAGAAACTTCATTCATAATAGCTCAAAACTGGAAACCACCTAAATGTCCATTATCTAATGAATTGATAAATTACAGAAAGATTTAAAAGTGGTGCATACAGTTACACAAAGAACCCACTTAAGAGAATAAAGACACACTTCAATCAAATCCAAGGGCCTCTTGGAAGCTTTAAGATATCCTCTTGCCATGTCCACAGGAGCCAAAGACAGTAAAATAATTACCTTGAAAATATTTGTGGGTGTGAAATGGACATCCAGTGAAATTCACCAAAGACCCACAAACTCCTTAAAAAAATAGTCTCGGCAAATTCACTGCCATCTTGGACTAAAACAAACAGTCAGGTAAGAAAGTCTTCAGACTCTGAACTACTCCATTGGAAATATGAACTACCTTTTATGAAAAAGGAATAGTAGCCCAGAGATGGAATCAGAAGTCCAAAGGGTAGACCAAAGAGCCAGAGAAAATTATTCTCCAGTCTTGAAATTTAATTAAAAAACTTCCAAGCCAGGTGGGGTACTACACTTCTGTAATCCCAGCACACAGGAGGCTGAGACAGGACAATGCACCATTCAAGGCCAGCCTGGTAGGCTGAAAGACAAACAAAAGTCCAAAAAAAAATCCCACTTGTTCAGCTGGACCTTAGAATTGCCTTTAGCAGGTAGATTTTACTTCCCTCTTTCCCATTTTTTAAAAACACATTGTCTACAATAGTCACTCTGTGCCTGCCCCACCGCCATGTGTTGCAAAGGGCTGATCTGCGTGCTTTGACTCTGTGTATCCACGAGTGGAAACAGTGCTGCAGCAGCTATACTAAACAAACGACAAGGCAGCTGTTCTCACCCGGCCTGGACAGAGATTTGAAATCTGAGCTGATTAACTTAGATGAGACTTTGGACTCTGAGCTGGTGCTGTTGCTGGATGAGACTCTTGGGCCCTGGGAAAGCTAAGCGGGTTTGCACTTGGGAGGCATATACCTTTGAGAGCCAGAAGGCAGACCGTGCAGGGACATGACCTGAAGGTTCCACCTCCTGGAATACACACCTTGTGTACTTCTCCTTCCCTGGAGTTTAAGGGTGAACGGTGAACATAAGCAGATATGCCGCCATCATTGCGTTGGAAGCTAACTGAGCTGCTCTTAATGAGAACATTCTAATCAGGCGGGTCGACAGGCGGGCCTTACAGAGAGCCAGAACAGGCATAATCCTGCAGGCCTACAAGGAAGGAAGTGAAGGCCGTATTGTGAACTGCCAGTGAGACCAAGGGGCAAGGCAGCCCCCAGAAGCCGGGAGCCAGTAGGAAAGTCATATAATCTCAAGGAAATACATTTTTCCAACCATCGGTGAGCTTTGAAGAGAACTTAGTAGCTCAAGGGAGCACAGCCTCCCTGACCAACACCTGTTTCACCCTTGCGAGACCATGAGCAGAGATCCCACATGAGCCGTATCTGCACTCTGACCACTCACACGCTGTTCTCAGCTACTGCATTTTTAGTAAGTTGTTATGGAACAGAGAGGGGTAATACATTTTGCTTAAAGAAAATAAATATGAATGTGTTGCCTTCCTTATCAAAAGAACACAACATATGCAATGAAGACAGAGAGGAATGGGGTTATTCGCCCAGCATCTGCACATTACTGAGAACGGTGAGTGTGCACATGGGCGGCGCACACTGTCGCCCTTTATCACATTTTGAAGTTCTCAGGTTTCCACTACAGTGTTCCAGTTGTGATACTTCAGGTGAAATTTTGAGACAGACATGAATGGGCAGACAAGGAAGGCACAGAGCACCACCCGGTGTTTGCCCTCTGGGTAAATAAAACATCGCTGTCTGGAGCGTTTTTTATTGTTTTTCGCTCTGTAGTTACAAAAACCTCTACTTCGTTCTTACTATATTTTCCCTCAGAAGTGAGGCATTATTTGACAATCATCAGTAGATGGAAAAAGTGAAGTAATTTTTTAAACTATCACTGCTGTAGCAAACC
Source organism: Dinomys branickii (assembly GCA_004027595.1). Taxonomy (NCBI): domain Eukaryota; kingdom Metazoa; phylum Chordata; class Mammalia; order Rodentia; family Dinomyidae; genus Dinomys; species Dinomys branickii. The sequence goes on from PVLD010008538.1 coordinate 24,058, forward strand.
TAGATTTTATCCTCCATCTGTGTGGATAATACCCTAAGGGCCTACTGTCATTCTGATGCCTTGTTTCACCCATGAGAGCTTCTCCCATGGGCTCACAGCACCTGGATAAAGGGATGATTCCCAACACTGATATTTTCAATGGAAATTAAAATGTGGGTAATAGTTTTCACTGAGATGTGGAAATTAATACTGACAATATTTCCAGTGGATTATTTGTTTCAAACTACAGAGGTTTTGCTCCTAGGGCGCTGCATCCTACCTATTAAAATTCACGATAGATGCGAAGCCAGGCGTGATGGTACACTCCCGTAATCCCAGCCCTCAGGAGGCTGAGGCAGGAGGATTACCCTGAGTTCAAGGCCAGTCTGGGCTATAAAGTGAGTTTAAGGGCTGGTTGAACTCTGTAGCAAGGCTCTGCCGCAAAAAGCAGCTGGGAAGTCTGCCTTCCTTTCCCTTCATCGTGGTCTATGCCTAGATGCTCCCAGGAGCCCCAGGCTCTCATAGGCAGGGCTTCCGGAAGGGGGTCAGGTGATGGGGCTCTGTGGCCCACTTGCCTTCAGGAGGGGTCTGTCCAGAATAGGTGGGTTACTCAGGGGCTGACCCAGAAGGATGTGTCTCCCCTCCCCACTCCTTCTCCACTCTCTTTCCTCCTTGTTACCGTGAAGCAAGCAGCCTTTCCTCTGTCGTGCCCCCGACCTTGGAGCCAGCAGACTATGGGTTGAAATGTGAGCCAAGATAGACTTCTCACCCTTTAAATTGAAAGTGTCGGGTATCATGTCTCGTTGATGGGGAAAGTGACTGAGGTCCCCACCTCCCTCTCTGTAGTGCTGGGGACTGAACCCAGGACCTTCACATGGAGCTACATCCCCAGCCTTTCCTGTCAGCTATTCTCAGGCAGGGTTTCTCTAAGTCAGTAAGTTGACTAGACTGGGCTCGGACTTGTAGTTCTCATGCCTCAGTCTCCAAGAATGTTGGAATTACAGAGTCTAGCTCTCTTTAAAAAGTGAGGTGAAGAAGATTGTGAAGGGGAGATGGCAAAAAAGACAGTATAAAGAGTTGCCCCAATGGGGGCCTCAGGCAGCATTTCTAGGAAAATGGGCCCATGCACACCAAGTGAAGAACCTGGAAACTGACTCTTAATACCCGGTTACCATATACTACATGAAAAGTCTTCAGGAGGTCTGCGTCCCCCACTTTAAAAATTGCATACCAAGAAATTCCTGAACAAAACTTCTAGAAATATAACTGCTAAACATAGGGCCAGGAAATAGAGATCTTCCCCAGTTTTCTTCACTTGAAAGAGATGTTTAAAAACAATTGTTGGAAATCACCACAGAACGCATCTTAAAGCAGTGGAGGGCTTTGATTGCATGTCAGCCATACCCTAGAAAGCCATGTGATTTGTATGCGTTTTTCAGTGTTTCTCTTTATAAATATTTTAAATAAGAATGAAAATTGGAACATGAATGTGCTGATAATAAAAATTTGAAGATTTTTATATTAACTGAGTCTTTTCTAATATGCTGGTTCCTCCCTACAGCCAGACCCAAAGATTCTGATCACAGTGATTCAGTCAAAACAGCCCATCTCCTGAGAGTGAAAACCTGAGCATAAGAGTTGCTGTTGCTTTATTCAAAATGCCAAACATATCCAAGAAAATGACTTCCATTTCATGTCAGATAATTAACATCTCTACTAATTTTATCGTGTGCTTTCATTGAAAGCATAATTAAAGGGAATTTTTGGTGAATGACAGTAGGAATGTAAGGTATTTGAAGACTCAGTGTGAAGCTATAAATCTCCTGTTTGTGGTGATACAGATGGAGAAAACTGCTGTAGAGTTTATTCAAGCAAAACCCTGTGAGGGGTTCGTTAATGTTCAAGGAAGTACCGTTTACTATGTTCAAAGACAAAGAAAATCAAAACTTAATCTGTCTCCAGGACAGCTGAGGAAATGAAGCCAGTCAATATTATATTCTTCATCCTAAACATCAAATTTCATCTTCTTGATAGGAGTAACATCTACCACAGAATAACCTTTCTATCTCACTATCACTCTTCCCTGGCTCGCTGGCTTGCACTGAGTTGACCCAGTTTCTACTAAGGAACTGGCAAGTCTGTATAATGTAGAAAGAGTCGTGACCAGGAATTCTCAGAGCAAATTCCAAAAGTCATGTTGCGGACTGGACACCTGTCCTGGACTTGGAAGATACTAGTCAGCCAGGTTTTATTGTCTTCTACTTAACTTCAACCCAGCTACGAAGCCCCGGTCATACTCTGAGAACCAGCAATGGTAATTATCTTCCCTTTCCGAATATTTCTTCTTCACTAAGGATTGTGCTTAACATATATTGTTCTTTGCAGAAATATTGTATCTTCATTTTATATACAGAATCCGTGAAAAAATGGGGGGGAGGTTGAGTTATGACAAAGAACCAACATGCACAGATACTGAGCACGACAGTGCTATGTTCACACTGAAGACAATTCAATTTCAATAAAACACATTTAAATCTGTCACATTAATGTCTTAATTATATTAATTTTTGCTTTGTCTCATTTAAAATTTGTAAGTTTAATGCTTAAGGACCCTAAACATAAGGGCTTTGTACTCTATTTATGTGTGCCTAGGTTAAAATAATTAAAAACTAAGTAAAAGAAAAAGAAAGTCTGCATAGCATGCTGTGTTTCTCTTTCAGGGGTCTGCATCTCACTCAAGTGTGGGAAACACGGGAGTGTATATTTGCTGTGACTTGAACGGTTTTCACCCTCAAAACTCATTAAATTTAACTGCTCTTGTAATACTATTAAGAGGTAGGACTTTAAAGAAGTGATTAGGCCCTGATGCTTCCACTCAAAGATGGGACTGGTGCTGCTACAAAAGAAGCTTCTCTCTTCCCAACCGCTCTGTCTCCGTCTCTGTCTCTGTCTCTGTCTCTGTCTCTGTCCCTGTCTCCATCTCCCTCCCTCTTCTTTCCTCATCCCGTCCTCTCTCTTTTTGTCTTTTGCAATGTATGACTTAGCAACAAGGCCCTCACCGGATGCCAGGACCTCAGTATTAGACTTCTCAGCCTGCAGCCTGTGAGCCAGTACATTTCTCTTCATTATAAATTACCCAGTCTGTGGTATAGCACCAAAAATATGTAATAAAACAATGCTGATAGCTGTAAGAGGATAAGAACGAGATGATGCTAACCTTGGAGGAGAGAAAATGAAAGGTAAAGAAATAAAGAATCTTTCTTCAATTACCTTAGAGTCTCCTCCCTGATCAATGAATTTTTCTCCATTGCCTCAAGTATTAAAATTTTAGTTAGTGAGTGGAAGCCACACACACACACACACACACACACACACACACACACACATGGAATCAGGGATACAGCCTGGTGGAATGAGAAACTTTGGGTGAAAATGCATTTTCTTCCACTGTGAAAATTCTGACAGAATTCCAGAGCAAATTTGAATCATGGGTGTGAATAGGAAGGCTACACAGAAAACTTTTACCGTATCTTTCTGAGGTGGGCTTCTCTGAGTCCTAAGGAAAGAGTATTGAAACAAGGGAGACAGAAGGCCGACTTCATCCACGCCACTGCCTTTGACAGGACTAGGTCTTTTGGGGTAGAAACCTGAAAAGTAGACTGCATCTTGAGGTTGCGTCGGTACTCACTGGCAGAGAACAGGTAGTTGCTACCCTGGAGAAACAGATGAAAACAGCTCAGATAACTGAAGCTGGTGACATGTCACCCGCCACACAGATATGTCCCTCTCTAGACTTGCCTAAGAGGATCGCCCCATTACCTCTTTTCTTTGTTACACACGTTGACTGAGAATCTGGCCCCCAGACTTCCCTTTCATAGCCCAACACACTCTTACTTAAAACAAAAATAAGTCAGATTGGCTCATTCCTCACCCTGGAGAAGCCCTGACTAAAGAAAATTCTTTATTGGTAAAATGAAGCTACCAGACAAATAGCAGATGAACCAAAGAGAAACAGCGCCATCTTTCTTATGTATTTATGTATCTATTGACAGTATTGGGAATTGAACCCACATCCTCACATGTTCTACCCAAACACTTCATCCAAAACCTGTTTATTTTATTTTGACACAAGATGTCTCTAAATTATGCAGGCTGGGCTTGAACATGATGATCCTATCGCCTCAGCTTCCCAAAGTGCTAGATTTACAGGCATGCATCACGGTATGCAGCTAACACTTCACAATCTCAAGGGAACTGAAAGCAGATGCAGAAATAAGCATCTGAGAGGAGAGAATTAGCCAAAGGAACTAAATCAGAGACCTAGATGAGTTTAGCAGTGGTGGAATTGTTCACATGCGTGTCATAATCAAACATCTATCGTAAAAAAGTTGAAAACTTGGATCTCGTTGTTCTATTTGGTGTAACTATAATAGACTCCAAAGTTGCCTCCATAACCTCCGCTCTCCATGCCCTTCATGTGCAGCATCCACACATTTGAAGTGTGTCTGACCCCAGGATGAGCGTGTAGGGGCAGGCACTTGCCTGAGAGTTGAGGGCACAGTCCATCCCTCCCGATTCAGGTATCCAGCTGGTCAGCCCACCCTCATTCTCTAGCTGCCTGGATTCACAAGTGCATGTCAATACATGGGAAGCTTACTACTTTGGTTAGGTGGTTGTTTTGTGTGACTCACACATTTTTCAGGAAGCATATTTTACATTCATCTTTCTTCCTACATGAGAAAAACCAACTTGAAGATGAAAGTGAAATAGAGGGGAAGGTAGAGTGGTGGAACATCTGAGACGAGAACCAGGGCTTGGGTCAAATGGTTAAGCCCATTCTGCCTCCAGCCAACAAATCACCATTGTTTAATACAGGCTTGGTTTGCTTTTCTGTTACTTACAACTAAAAGCATTCAAAATGAAATGTAAATATGAATGTGATGGGGGGAGGCAGTAGCACAAATAAAACGAGAGGGTAAACTCTTCATGTATGTGGGAACTAGAGCCGCAAACAATAAATGCAGAACTGTCGCATAACTTTATGCCTTTATGTTTCCTGTGTGTGAAGAGAGGAGCTCCCCAGCCTGTGATGCCCTGTGGGAAGATGGAAGGTAAGTGCGGCCTAGGAGGGATTATAAGACATGGTCCTTGGTCTTCAGTACATTTCTTCATCTGAGCACCTTTATTATCCCCGGCAGTAATTGATTGCCCCTAAGTATATGTTAAAATAAAATTAGTTAGTGAATAATGACTCCTTTTAAATCCATGTGCCATAATGATGTCAATTTATTTGAATAGTTGGCCTAAAGAGCCATCGTATTGAACTGGGCCTAAGTACCTCGACATGCAAGAGCCTTTTATAACCCTGTGCTCACTACACGAGCATCCATTATCTCCTAATTAAACAACAAAGGTTCCTTGAAAGTGCCCCAGCTAGACACAAGTACCAAGCATTTTGCCCTCATTTGCTAGATTAATGTGACTAATTATACAACCTGCAGCCGTGAGTCAAGACCTTGGTGGAACAGTAGAAATGAGGTGTGCAAATCCTTTCGTAAACTGCTTTAAGACACAGTAAGTCCATCCCTTATCGGTAGACATGATTACTGTAAATGTTGGTATCTCTCTTCTGCTCTTGGTCATGGAATCCTCTAAAAAGAGAATGGGTGACTCATAACTATTGGGAATCAGCTCTCTGAGACAGCCTTGGGTCTGTTTTCAGCGCTAGGGTGGTGAACAGAAGAGCCGAGCCACGACACTGGATATGATATTAGGTCTTCTCTTGGTGTAGACTATGGGAGAGAGGAGAAGACAAGTCTACGAAACGTATTGCATGAGGTGAGGAGCCATTCGTGTTTAAAAGGATTGGAGGGAAGGCGAATTTAGCAGTTCAAAAGGAGTGCTCTAAGAATAAACCACCAGGGTACAGATTCTGGCCCCCTCCTTCCTCATTATCTAACTCTAGGGAAATTATTTGGCCTTTTTGGAGGCTCAATTTCGGCTCTGTGAAACGGAAGGAACAATGGCACCCCTTCTTCCGTAATGCCTTGTGAACTCAGTGCTGACAAATGCTCAGCCCCAGTGCTTACTAATGTTCAACAAATGTCACCGTATGGCTTTGCAAAAACAGATAATGACAATCTGTTATAAAAAATGAGCATTAATGTAAATAAGTTTACACTCTATTCATCCTTACTGCAGTTTTAGTAGTGTTAAAACACAAAATTACAGTAAATTCAGTTCAAGATCTAATTAGCTTTTATTTTCAATTCATGAATCAGAGCAGCCTCTGTTCTATGAAATAGAGTGAGAACTCCCACTGGCAATAGTTCTGTAGTGTGGGAGCAAGGAGATAAAACAATCAGAAGAAATGGTTGGTTAACATTAGGTTACTCCAGGGTATGGTTTTCTGTAAAGATTAATGAGAGGGGACTTCCTCATTACGCTAACTCATGTAAACTGGTATCTTCTGTTCTCAGGAAAAACTGAACTGATTGGGACTCTACCTGCTTCTTTAAAATTTATCTTTGTTTATGTGACATTTAGCATGAGTGATTCCATTTTGGCCTCATCTGCTCTACTGGAGCTTAATATGGCAACTAAATTGAAAAATAATGGTTTCTCATGACTTTTGCTTCTCAGTAGCATCTCAGGGTAAGTACTCAGAATATTTGTGAGCTTTTCATTTCAATCAAAATTCAAAGTCAATTTAAGGTAGATCTTTTAATGTGGGTCTTGATTAGGGTGGGATAAAGATATAGTAGTTCAGGGTGGGTACAAACTGCAATCCCAGCACACTGGGAGGCTGAGGCAGGAAAATTATAATTCTGAATCCAGCCTAGACAACTTGGCAACTTACTAAGACCCTGTTTCAAAATAAAAAGTGAAAAAGAGCTGGAGTTGTAACTCAGGACAAAGTCCTGGGTTCAATCCCTGGTACCTCATAAAAAATAAACATACTATAGTTTAGGAATGATGAATAAAGCAAGGCAAACATTTCCCAACTAACAGTCTTGGAGTATAAACTTGTTTGATGTTTTCTAGTGGAGACTTGATGGGCCTTTTGTAGAAACGAATAAGTTACCTGTTAAGTTTTATTTCCCCAGGCAAGAGTTGCTTGAATTGCAAAATTATATTGATGAACACAGTGAAAAACATAAAGCCACATTAATAAAGACAATAAGCTCTTTGGATTTCTACTTTCAACATAAAATAAGTAGTGGTTAATTCAAGATTAATTTCCATGTAAAACTTTCTATGATTAACTTTGGCAGCAAACATCTATTTCTAATACTATTTTGTAAAAAGTGCTGACTCTGTGTTTTCATTAGGACTGATCATCTATGCATGAAAGAAAGTGAACCATGAAGGAAAAGAGTAAGCTTCAGAATACAATTTATCAGCAGAGAATCCATATTTGCAAAATCAAGAAGGAATGTACCATGGTGGACTGTAAACGAGTTTTATCAAGAATTCCATATTTTGTTTAGGATGTTCTTATGTTGGGCACAGTAGTGAGACCCTTTCTCTTTTGGAAAGGAAAAAAAGAACAAGGCCAGGATAGTGATTCCTGTAAGCTATCAATCATCTGACCCCACAACACTTTCCCAGAACCATCCTCATGGCTCTCATTCCTCCTAACTCAGCTTATACTCTGTAGACCAGTAGAGCAATCAATCCCATTGTTAGTACGTTAAATCTCCTGCTTCTTTCTTCCTGGGTCCTACTTATCTTGCTAAGTGCCACCTGTTGATGAAACCAGCTGTTGAAGCCAGCAGCCACGTCAGTTTATACTTGACCATGCAAAATTCTTGGTTATTTTTGATAGATAACAGTGATATAGAAAGTCTGGTGTGGATGAGGATTGGCTGCCTCCTCAGAAGCTTTCCACTTGGTTATAATAATAAAACAAAGTCGGAGATCAAATACTGCCACACATATAGACATTTTGTATATAGTCATTTATTAGCAGATGGGGAAGCCTAGGTAAATTCAGTGAAATCTCAGGTCTCTGATCCTTTAGACATCTGTCCAAGTTTGGAACAAGACACTGGTGGCCGATGCAACATTTCAGAAACAGGATTCTTTCACCCTCACACTTCCTATAGGACAACCAGAAAAACTCAGACCCACGTCTAGACATAGCACCATTTAGGGACCTGCTTTGCTCCAGTAAGTGTAGATAAGGTCTCCAAGACACTTAAGGCCACCCATGTAGCTTAAATATTACTGATTTCACCAAGAACAATCTATAAGTTTTTAGTTTCACAAATTTTTAAAAAGGACTCTTAACACTGATGATGCTTATAAGAAAAAAGTCTAGAGTTTATGAAGGATAAAAAAAGCTAAATTTCCTGGAGTAAATGCCTATGGAGTGTCCTTTCTGAGACCCCTGAAGGGTAAATTTCAAAGATTTTCTCAATCTTTTCAATCTAGAGGAGTCCTTCAAATGATTTTCAGAGTTCAAAATGTAAAGACACTATATATGTGGCGTATGTATAAGTAGGCTGAAATTTGTTTCTCTTATTTAAAACTAATAATGAATTTCAAACCAATGTTTCCTGGAAAAAAATAAAATCAGATAAATAAACCTAGTTTACCTTTCCTAAAAATTAAAAATCTTATAAAACAGGTACGATTAATTCCTATTGAATAACTAGCTTAAGAAAAGATAGAATTTAACCTTTCTAAATTTAACCCAATAGCTTTAACTCAAAGAAAGACTGTATATTTTCTTAAAGTGATGTTATTTACAAGATTAAAGCTGCCCACCAACAAATAGTAAATATTCCAAAATCTCAAGCCAAAGCAATGTGAATAAAGATATATATTAAGACATGATTTCATATAACACTTGGGAAAAAAAGTTCCTTACTGACTGAGATGATCAGACCCAAATACAGGCCTAGCAATGATAAAATGTTATGCATTGATTTCACCATCTCCTGATAAACTTAGACGTGCATTTAAGAAGTGTTATTTTTGAAACTGAAAAAAAAAAAAAGAATGAAAGTCTCCTCTTGAATGTGCAACCTGTGCTTGCATGGTGCTGCCTGAAAAACTAAGCACAAGACTCATTTCCAGCCTCACCCTTGGTGCTCATGAAATAACAGAAAACTTGCTTGTGCGCACAAGAAGCTGAAAGTGCAGTGCAAAGCTCACTGCTTGCCTGTGGATCCCAGAACACGCCTTCTACTCTGAAACCCAGGACTGGTCTTTGGAGAACCCAGGTCCCACCAAGAAAGTACAATGGGTCCAGTTCCAGCCACCAGTCCTCCTCACCTCTCCGAACTTCTGAGACTGAGCCGGGATCAGAGAGCCCCTCGCCTCCTCATGTGCTTACATCTAAAATGCCTTCCAGATTCTTCTCAATACGACTTGAGACTTGACATTACCCACAGACAAAAGCAGCGACAGAAGCATCTCAGAATTTTCTTTTGCAACATGACCTTTCCAAAGAAAAATCTGGCCCTTCTAATCCAAAAATCTTGGCATTTGTAGGGAAAACATTTTTTCCAGTGTTTTACAGGGACTTATTTAACTGGCTCATGGCATGAAAAAATATCTGCTGATTTGTCCATGCAGCAAGTCATTTTTCAGTTCCAAAACACTCTGAAAAGTCTGCTTTTACATATTTTTGAAAATACCTCTCACATGTACCAGTGACATTTCTATTTAGAAAAGAAGATAATATCTATTTGAGTTTCCTCACTATTTTTTCTCAGTTGAACTGAATTCTGTATAGTAAAGTTAACCATATCCTTGTAGCATCATCCAAAACTTTTGTTATTTCCTTTCCAAAGATGTTTGACCTCAGCACCTCTTTGTGGACAATGCAGTGCATTGTGACAATGTCAGGATTTCTTCTTCTATAAAAGAAGAAAAGCCTTTCAAGGAACCCACTGTGGATGAGACATCTTCAGCATAGATGCTGACACAACTCCTCCAAAATAGAGACTTTAAAATACAGAAACAGGGCTGGGGATATAGCTCAGTGGCATAAGTGCCTGCCTGGCAAACACAAGGTCCTGAGTTCATATCCCCAGTACCGCAAAAAAAAGAAAAAAAATATATATATATATACACATATATATACACAGTACTATATATTGGCCTTTGCTTATATATAAAAATCTAAGCAGTTTTTGTAGCTGAAAATATCTTAGTTTTGTCATTACTTATGAGCTACACAAATGATGTAATTGGTGTTAAGGCAGATAAAAGACGTCACTTTCATCAAAACCTTTTCAGCAACAAGTGGTTTGCTTTTGGTGTCAACTTGTCATAGTTTGAGAGTGGAACTATTCGAATTTCACACAAATTAGCTGAGCATCTAGGATTATTACAATCTACTACAGTTGTGACTTTTCCTTTGATCAGGGTGTAAATTCTGCTCCTAAACATTAAGTGGTTTCCTGAACAATTTCTCTGAAAGCAACTTTTGTAAGAAAACAATTTATGGAGTTTCATAATTTTGATGGCTATTTCAAACAATCAGTACCTTTATGTGGTCATTTGTGATACTTGTTTTATTTTGCCAGTCATTGCTGCCTGCATAGTTTGTTTGTCATTAAGGACACAAGATAGGGTAAGACCTCCATGACCCATATCATCAGTTGATATGTAATTACCATTATCAATGGAAACATATACATCTTTTGTATGTCTTCACTTGCACTTATGTAATACAATGACTTACATGATTGTAATTGCTCATCACTTCATTACTTTATCAGAAATGTCTGTAGATCTACAGTAAAGATTTTCCTCTTTGTTCTCACATCTCATTTTCAAAAGCCACCACATAGACCTTCAGACATGTTTGAAAACCTAAGTGCTAATAAATTATAACACAGAATGCAAAATAAGTAATAACATAAATTGCAAAAAATATTAAAATATTACAGTAAAACTCTCTTCTTATTTTCCATAGCACTGAACACAAATTGCATGAGGGAAGGTGGGGTGGGTGAAGTGACTCCATGAGGGAACAACTAGCATCTTCAGTTAAGGGTCTTCCTTACAGGTAATGTGGCAGTCAGCAACTGAGGACTGCCCCAATTTGCACAGAAACCAAAATGGACCCCACAAATGAACATATTCTCACCACTCAGAGAATTTCTACAGGGGCTCTAAGTGTGTGCGGTATGAGAAGGTAAAAAGTGTTTTCTTTTTCATTTGCAATCTTTCACAGAGCTAGTAGTGACAGCTCACAAGATTCTAGTTGAAAAGCAATGTTCTAGACCATACCATAAATGCACACGCACACACACACACACACACACACATTCATATCATACTATGTTTACTAGTGAATTTACAAAGCAAATAATAGCAACATTCTGAGCATGCACTTTTCTATGTATCTTAATGTTTCTTAAGAAACTCTTCTGACCAGGCTGTGGCAGAGGCTTATCTGAGGCCACGGATCTTTGAGTAGATTCAAAGATAAGACAAGAAATCAAAATGGGAGAATTTAGCTAGGTAACTGGACCTAGGAAGGGAATGTAAATTCAGAATGCACACGCTATGTCCCACGATGTGAGCTGAGCTATCTCCACCTCTCCCCACACCCTAAAACAATAAAGGTTTTTCTAACTTGAAGAGTCCTTGAGCAAAATGACTTTGTAACTTAAGGACCGCTGAACCTTGGGCTCACCTGTAGAAGTACCAGCTAAGGAATCAGAAATCTATGTCACTTGTCCCATTAAAGAATGTTTTAAAAATCTTTAACTGACTCTCCTCCTGAAGATATATTAGCACAAAGTGAAAGTTAAGTAAGTTTAAGTCATCATTGTGGCCACTTTTAACCCAGACTAATCTTCAAGTTCTGGTCTAGTTCACAGCCTGGTCTCATCTTCAACTACAGTCATAATCTCTCCTGCTGCTCATGAGGTAGAACCTCAAAGAAGCTTCTCTGGTAGGTTTGGTCTGTCAGCCTCCCCCAAAGGCAAATTTACACCTTTCCTTCTTTCTTACAGCCAAACTCTGAGCATCCCTGCCATACTTCTTGCTAAGGCTCCTACCTTTAGATAATTTACTTCATACTTCAAGAATGCCCTCATCTCCCTTCACCAGATCGGCATATCTACTTGCGATTATGCCCGGCCTTCCTTCACGCCTTCCATTTTCATGAAAGAGGTCTCTTCCTCACATCTACAGAAGTCTCTGTGCTTGTAATCTGTTCCCATCTAGTTTTATCATTTTATAGGGTTGGATTTTTCTATTACTCCTTCTCTCCTGCACCATCACTTTCTCAAGTGGGTGATTTCCATCAATATAAAAACAAACTCTGACATCTCTTATTTTAAAGAGAGAACAGAAAACCAACTCTTGACCTATAGCCCCTCCTATATCCTGACTACTTAAAATAGTTCCCTCCATAAAATGTTTTCACTTTCGTACTCTTCACCTCAATTTCTGTCCCTTCATCGAATCTGCTCTTATCAAACGACCACTGCCTTATCTAAGTCCAAATATATGAATAACCTCTACCCTAGTTCATATCGCTCTTAGTAGTATTTTGTGTATTTCAACATCCTACTTTTCATTTTTTGTTCTGAGAATATTTCTTTAAACACCTTATTGAGATATAGTTTATATACCCTGGCAATAATTCAATTAATATATACAATTCAGTGATTTTTAGTATTCTCACAGAGCTGTGCAGCCATCACCTTGATTATTTTTAGAACATTTTGTCGCCCGACAAAATAAACCTTGTACTCTTTAGTCATAACTCTCTAACCCTCCTCCACACTCCCTGCAGCCTAGGCAACCAATAGTCTACTCTCTGTCTCTATAGTCTTGTCTATTCTGGACATTTCATATAAATGGAATCATACAGTGGGAATTGTCAGTGCATTATTACTGATTCTATTTTTCTTTTTAAAGGCTGGTATTGTAAAACAGCATGATTTTATACACAGAGCTTGCTCTAGTTCTCCAAGCATTTGCCACATACTTTGTATTATTTGATCATTACCAAGTATGAGGTGGGAGGGTTGACCTCATAATCCCGCATAGCAACAGTATCACAATCCCTCATAGCAAAAGATAGGCAAATCAGGGTCAAAGCTGTCTAGACCACTTCCTTGGCTGTGAAGTGGAGTTTTATAGAGACTAAATGTGCTAATGTATATAAAACTCTAAGTACAATGCCTACCATATGATTCACACTCAGTATATGAGAGGGCATTTTTGTTTGTTTGGGGGGTATTTATTTATGTGTTTTGCTGTGTTTATACTATTCTGGAGAAATTCAGAACAAGCATGATCCCAATTAGGATCCCATCTACTTACCACCATCACTATGACATCTGTTCCTAGCACTTCCCAGCATGCTTCATGCTCTCTCAGGGCCCTTTGGCTTTCCTCTTGCTGCTCTGCCTCAAGCTGCTTCTTCCCCTGTTCAATCCAGTTAGCTTCTCATTATCCTTTAATATTTATCCCATGTGACTTTTTTTCTGAAACTTTCCTCAAGGAGTCTTTCTTATATCCTATGCTGGGTCTCCCTGCCCTCGGCTCCCTACCCCATATTGCTATGTTTCATAGTGCTGTGCAGTAGCTGTCTGTAGGTAGCACATGTGCCATTAATCAATGCTTCTGCAGTTCATAAGTACTGAGTAGGTAAATGAATGACTGTGCAAACAAACATGAGAAAATAGGGAGAAATTCCTTCATTTGCTTTTATCAACATGCTTCTGGGTAACAAAATGAGAGGCAGATCAGCTTTTGGAATATTCCACAGATAAGCCAGTGATATCTTTTGAAGTTAAAAGCAGTGGGCCATTATTTCTCTAAAAGGTTCTTGAGTTCCCAGGAGTCTGCCCTGTGGTCACAGGTATAAAAGACTGCTGGGTCTGGCCTGGGATAAGGAGCATTTATGGTTGCGAAGATTGGTTTTCTTGGCACTAGTGAAAGAAGAGGGCAGAGACATCTGCATGTCCAGTGACATCACTTGGCCCTGCCTTGCACAATAGAGGAATAAAAGCTGTCAGGGCAAATTTCCAGTTTATCTAGACGTAGCTGAGCCAAGGCCAAGGTTTTCCAGCCTTCTCCCCACTGTTACTGGTCCCAACACTGAAAATGATGCTTTGAGCATTAAATAAACTGCCCAGAAAGACTCAAATGCTTCACTGAGTTTCCAGCCAGGAATTCAAATACCCTTTATCACATTATCTCTTCCCTTTATGTTTCCACTCCTACTTCCACCCAAGGCAGCCACCGCCCTCAATCTGAGAGTTAACTTTTCTACGCATTTCTGTACACTTAAACTATGTATAGACTCTTAAAATTATATAGCATTGCTTACTACACTTTTTAAACCCCACATAGGTTGTTGTGTATTCATCTTTAGCTCATATGTGTCTTCTAAACACTACACTGTGAAATGTGGACACATGATATGTGTGGCACTGCTGCTTTCTGATGCTTTTGACATTCCCTTGGGTGAGAGTCAGACCCCTTGTGTGGGTGTCAAAGGTGATAGGTGATGACTAGAGATGTCTTCTGGGTGTTTTGTAAGGCTGATAGGAGGAAGGGGTGCATTACACACAGCTCTTAGCTTCTTGTCACCTTGAGCAAATGTGCACCTGGGGTACCTGGGATTGGTTTTATTTCAAGAAGACTAAACCGAGTACATTACCTGAGCTTTGTTCACTTTATGAGTGATTCTATAGCCAGACAGTCCATTGGCACCCAAGCAGGCTGAGCCAGACGTCAGAAACCTAGATTCTCGTCCCAGTTCTGTGGGAAGAACCTGTGTGACTCTGGTAGTGATGTCACCTTATCACACCTCAGTCCCCACACGAAGGGTAAGTTGCTGTCTCAGAGGAAGCCAGGGGCCACACTTCTAGGGTGACTTGAGGGAGCAGAGTCAGACCTCACAGAAGGACTCAGCTATGGTTCTTGTGCCTCTGTTTGGTCCTTTAAATCATCAGAGGGTGTTTTGCTGTCTCCCATGACTGCTACTGATGGAAAAAACACAAAATTCCTCCCAAATAGATGCTTGTTTTAAGATATTCAAACAAAGCACTTTAGAAAAGTCTGCTCTTGAGTATTTTTGAAAGTATCCCTCAAACATGCCCCCCCCCCTTGCACAGGCCTGGTCAGCACAACCTACGATGCTCAGCTTTTCCATAGTCAAAGAGTTCTGAATGCCTCAGTGAAACAGGACACTCTCTGGCCCCTCTCAAGGGACATACTTACAGGGTATGGCAGACAGAATAATGATCCCTCCAAAGATGTTCTCAGGGCAATCCTTGGAACCTAGGAATATTTACATGACAAAAGGGGCCTAGCAGGTATGGTTGCACTAATGAATTCAAGATGACTGTCCTGGATTACTGGGGTGGATTCCGTGTAGCTCCATGGCTTGCTTGCTTGTTTGCT
Organism: Dinomys branickii; assembly: GCA_004027595.1. NCBI lineage: Eukaryota > Metazoa > Chordata > Mammalia > Rodentia > Dinomyidae > Dinomys > Dinomys branickii. Next base: position 39,430 of record PVLD010008538.1, read on the forward strand.
TGCCTTCTTTTATTCAAAACAGACCATGCAAATAGCAACCGTCAAGACCATCACATATGCAAAGAAATGAAAACCCCTAGGGGCTGGGGATATAGCTCAGTGGAATAAGCACCTGCCTAGCAAGCACGGGGTCCTGAGTTTAATCTCCAGTACCGCCAAAAAAATAAAATAAAATCCCGCAATGTAAGTTCTCACACCACGCTGGAATAAAACTTAAAACTAACAGCAGAAACATACTTTTTACCTATTCTCTGTCTTTTATTTCATACTTTGCTTATATATTAACTTTTGCATGTAAAGGTAACCATGTGATTGATGTTCAAGCTTATGTGTCTGATTTACTTCAGCAAAGAAAATCACCAACAAAGAGAAGAGACAACCTGCAGGATGAGAAAGTTTTTGCCAACTGTTCCTTAGACAGAAGACTAACATCCAGAACACATAAAGAACTAAAAAAATTAGACCCCCCCCAAACATAAAGACCCAATGAAAAAACAGCCATCTAAAATGAATGGACACATCTCAGATGAAGATATACATTTAGTCAATAAATACAGGAAAAAATGTTCAACTTTGCTGGCCACTTGAGAAATGCAAATTAAAACAACATTAAGATCCCTGTTTATGTTTCTAAATTTTGAGACAGGGTCTCACTAAATTGCCCAGACTGGGCTCTAATTTGCGATTCTCCTGCTCAGTGTCCTGATTTTTATATATATCACCCTTGTGGCTAATGAAACACAGAGATTTTTTTGAAGGACATCCAAGGAAGTGCTTTGACCTTTTGTTTATCAAAAACAAAAACCTTAAACCCTAAGCTTATGTATTTTTAAATTAAACTGTCTGGTACAGTTAAAAACAGTCAACACTTATTCTGAATGTAGGTTATCCTTGGCACTTTCAAACTCAATCAAGTAAGATTATACTCCTAAACTCCTTTTCCTTTTTTTCCTCTCTTTTTCTTGAGAATAGTCACAATAATTACAATTAGAGTAAAAATTTAATTGCCAAGAATGGACTCCATTCTAGCTAGTGTGGGAAAAAAGGCAAGAGTCATGTCATTAGCCACTAAAAACCTTCCAAAATCATTAGGAAGGCTGCAGACACAACCTCTGGGGTGTATGTCCAAAAGCAACTTCCAGATTATGCTACAATAGAGCTCTAAAGTAGAGCTATTGCTCTACATCAGGGAGCAGCAAGAGCCTCAAAAGCTACTGCTGCCCTTGCCGAACCTCATGGCTTAGCTAGGATGCATTTCAACAGGAAGGAGTCTCATTACCCTGCTCAAATTCATATCCCAAGGAAATGCTTCTGTTTAACAGAACCTAAACCAGATCCAAAACTCTACCTTCAAGCAAGCTTAGATGTAATTTTTAGCATCAAGCCTGTGCTGTCAGAAGGCACATGAAGAAAACGATCTGCTGTGTTGGTGCTCCTCCTCTGAGGACTCCTAAATGAAATAGCATCAGAGAGCCATCTGCAAAACCATGCAGCGAGAGTAATCAGAACCTAACAGCTGCATTGGGTGAGCTCAGGACACACCAGGAATCTCTTCTTGGCAAATGAGCCAGAGCACTGAGAAGAATGCGGAGCCAGTTGTCTTGTGAGTGAGGGAGACAATTCAGTATCAGGCAGACAGCACTTCCCTAAGGACTTTGAGGGGCTGGGGGAGAAACCCAGTGACAGAGTGTGCGCTTAGCATGGGCAAAGCCTGGGTTCCATCCCCAGCACACACAGGAGAGTGAACTCCAAATTGTGTTCCATTTTTACCTTTTTTTGATAATTTAGGAATACGTTTATTTTTCCAATTTTGTATTAGTATAACGATGCTTATATTCCTTATGAGGAGCTGGTATGTGTACACAACTCATCTCAATTCTATTTTACCCCTTTTCCCTCCCCTACTTCCCTCCAGCTCTTCATCTCCTTCCCATCTGAGAAGGATCTATCTCCGCACTTCCTGCTATCTGTCTCTTATTTTGGTCTGCGTATTTTGGGTTTCTTCTATAAAAGAAACCATGCAATATTTAAGCTTGTGTATCTGATTTATTTCACTTAACATATTTATAGTCACTTGTAGTTTTTTAAATTTGTCTAATTTTACTTCAGAATGAAGAGAGAAAAGCTTTCCACACTATATTCAAGATATATGGTGGGAGCAGTGAGAGAGGATTGCTTCCAACCAGAGAGGAATTCCTTCCACAGCTTCTGCACGGAGTAAATCTCAGCTTATGTGGAATTTGGCAAATGGGAGCCATATATACATTGTTTTTATTTTGGAATTTGGTTCTATATAATTAACTAAGTGAAAGCTAGCATGCTGTGTGAATGCTAATTACTTACTCTTCATTTAAATAACAACAATTAAGACATTGTTCAAACTGTATGAGTTTGCATATGCAAATCATGTTTGTCTCAGCTACTCCAAACTCACTGATCACAGCTGCAGGAAAAATGTCTAGTTTATGAAACTTCCATCAATCTTTACAGGATAATGCTTAGTTATGCAAAATTAATTAGCATTTCCAAATTAAGAGATTTGACTTTCATTTATGTATACCTTTAGCTTCTAGAATTATACACTTAATTCCTAAGGGAACTTGTGAAGAATAATCATTTAATATTAAAATGAATGATACAACATTTAAAACTGGGACGCACCTACGTGAAGGAGTTTGGGAGTGAGTGCAGTTCTGATGAATTGAGCACATGGAGCATTTTGATTGATATAAGAGGCATGATCTCTGAGAAGCCCCGTACAGCTTATGCTGCCATAGCTTCTTCAATAACTAAACTTGTCCTTTTTTTCTCTATACCTTGTTCTTACCCCCATAGCATTTTAACATTGTGTATGTTTTTCTACACTGAAATCATCAAAATACCTCCAAATTTTACAGCAGAGAAAAATCACTCATTAATGACAGCAGAAAGAGGACGCAGGAGCTGTCTCTGCATTTCCCCCAACCCACACAGCCAGAAACTTTTACTCTCTGTGTCTCTCTCTCTCTCTGCATGCATCAGGAAGCTTTTTTTCAATTTACATCAAGAAAGTCTGGGTTGCTCTCATTTATGAGGCCATATATTGGAGGTCTGTATGTTTCAAAAAAGAAAATATGTAGGGTCCTAAACCTAAGCCATGCTTTTAAAAAAACTTATCTCTTTTTTCCAGTTATTTGACCTAGAAGCCAAATGTGTTGTAGAAGTAAACCTGAGCATTTGTGGAAATCCAATATGGATAAATTGGTAGAGAAAAATATCCAGGTTTTCTTTCAATTATGTAGATCTCACTGTAAATCACAGCATTCCTCTGCATCTCAAACCTTAGGTAGCTGCATGTTACTTTCCCCAGAGGTGTAAGATCAGGATTGGCACTGAATATGTGACTGTGTCTCCAATTAGCAGCTTCTTTTCCTTCTGCATTGCTGTGCTATTGACTAATTTGTAATCTACTAGAAGATCTTCCTGCGCTTGTTATTAGATACATATTTTCAGAGAGGAATTTTTTGCAAAACACTTCTTTAATGGTCATTTAAAGTACAGGCATGCATCTTCTTTGAGGACACGTTATTGTGAATACTCAGATAATGTTTATCAACTGGATAATTTATTTGAAGAATCAAAGAATTGGTAGCATATACTAGTGGTGTATGTTGATGAGGACATTTTTTTCCAAGAATAAGAGGACTTGATATAAATTGTACTTGACCAAGTAAACAGATACAAATAGTTTATCATTTCTTAAAAATCATTCAAGCTCATTCAGATATTTTGCATTCTTAAGTGGTTAACAACCAGTGCTTCTCTGAAATGTGACAGTGGTTTTGGTATCCTTTGGATCTGAAATGTACCATAAAGGCCATGTGTTAAATGCTTGGTCACTGGCCTGTGCACTACTAGGATGAGGAGTCTAGTGGGAGGAAGCAAGGTCATTGGACATGTGCCCCTGAAGGGATATTGGAGCTCTGGGCCCTTTTCTTTCTCTTTTTGCTTCCTGGCCACCATAAGGTGAGCACCTTTCCCCACCTACTGATGTTTGGCCTTACCACAAACCCAAAATGATGGGACCAGTGTTATGGTTGATACACTGTGTCAACTTGGGGAGTCCAGAGGTTTGGCTGAGTGACTCAGCAGGAAGGCCAGGGTGCTTACTTTGTACACATCTTGAGCCTGTGGAAGAGGAGGACATGGAGACTGTGTGAGAGCTACATGCCCCCTGGGTGGGGGTAGGCAGTTTTACAATATAAGGGAAGGAAGGAGGATGCTTGTAGCCACTCCTCCCTTTTTCTGGTTGTTTTTGCTGTGCTCTGCTGCCCTGAACAGTTTGCCCTCTGCCATGTGCCACTCTGCCTCCGAGCCAGCCAAATATGGACTGAAACCTCCACAAATTATAAGCTAAATAAATCTTTCCTTCTTCATTTTGGATGTTGGGTATTTTGTCTCAGCAATGAGAAAAAAGTAACCAAGACAGAATTTGGTACCGAGAGTGGGGTTGTTGCTGTGACTTTAACTGACCATGTGGCTCAACAGCCTTTGGAAGTTGCTTGTGGGAAGAGTTTGGAAAGGTTCGGAGATGTCGCCTGAAATAGTACAGCTGGAACACCTTTGGCTGTTCTGTATAGGAGATTCTGGTCAGAGTTTGGAAGACCAGAAGACCAGTAGAAATTCTGCTGGTAAAGACAGGGTTTGGAAGGTTTCTATCGGAAAGGACTGCATTGGTTGTTCGACTACAGATGATGTATGTTATGGCGTGGCAGAAAGTTTGTCTGCATTTTGCTCATGTCCAGAGACTTTGCCTAAGACTGAGATTAAGGGCGGCAGCAAAATGATTAATCTGGCAAAAGAAATTTCAAGGCAGTCGAATGTTGGGGAAGTGCATGGCTATTGTTGGGGGCTTTTAGCCAGATCTATGTTGAGAATCAAGAGCAAAGAGCCCAGCAAGATGATTTAAAATGTGAGTTTAGCCAGAAAGAAAGCTCCAGTAAAGCTGTGGACTGCAAAGATAAGGCTGAGGTGATCTCTATTGCTATGAAGGAACAAGAAAATGGAAAAGATGGCCTGAGAGCATCATAAGCAGCAAGTCTCTACCCTTTGAAGCCTCAAAACTGCAAAGGTGAAAGACCTTGCCTTGAGAAGGAAGCCAGAGAGTGCCATGTTCCAGAATGGTGGCAGAGATTGCTCCAGGTTCCAGAATGGAGGTGGCATAGAGAATTTGTTCCTCAGCATTGGATTCAGTGTGCCCGGTGATCCAGGCACTTGACCCCTATGGCCAAGAGAGAGGAAAGTCTGTCTACTGCGCCAGGTGGCAGCAGACCTTGGCATCATCCACGTGGCCCTGGCTTTAGGTGCCTGGAGAGTGCAAGAGTTCTGAGGTTAAAGAGGCTTTCACCCGGATTTCAGAAGGCCTGGGAGGCCAGGCAGTGTGCCCCTGAGAGGGCAGTGTGTGAAGCTGAGAGTGTGAAGCAAAAGGTGCCCTGGAGACCTCAGAAGCTGAGAAAATACAGGACTGTGGATCATCTGAGAAAAGCTGCAAGGAGGGAGCAAAGCAGGACTAAGAGAGAAGCCGTGGAGACTACAACCACCAGAAGCACCACAAGAGCTCACAATGTGCCACAAGTTGCTTCAGATGCTGGATGTGGAACTACAGGACATAATGCTAGCCCTGCTGGATATTGGACTTGCTTTGGTCCCAACACTCTGTATACCCCTGTCAGTACCTTTTGGAATGGTAATGTTTATTTTGTGCCATTGAATGTTGGAACTGTTTAATTTTTCATTTGTATCAGAGTTTGCCTTACATCTCAGAGGAGACTCTGACTTTTCAACAATGCTGAAACTGGACTTTGGCAACTCTTGCAGATGGACTAAATTCCTTTTGCATAAAGAGATGTGCATGAGTCCTTAGGGGGAGAAATGTTATGGTTCTAATGTAATTATGGTTCTTTGTATCTGGAAACTGGTTTAAAGAAATGTGTCTGGTTGCCAAGTTGACAAGGGGTGGATTGTTATGGTTGATACATTGTATCAACTTGGGGAGTCCAGAGGTTTGGCTGAGTGACTCAGCAGGAAGCCTGGGTGCTTACTCTATGCACATCTTGAGCCTGTGGAAGAAGAGGGCATGGAGATTATGTGAGTGCTACACCCCGCCAGGGTGAGAGTAGCCTATTTACAATGTAAGGGAGGTAGAAAGAGGCTGCTTGCCTGCCATTCCTCCCTTTTGCTCTTGCAGTTTTTGCTGTGTTCTGCCGTCATGAACGTTTGCCCTCTGCCATGTGCCACTCTGCCTCTGAGCCAATCAAATATGGACTGAAACCTCCATTATCTGCAAGCTAAATAAGCCTTTCCTTCCTTCATTTTGGGTGTTGGGTATTTTGTCTCAGCAATGAGAAAAAAGTAACCAAGACACCAAGTAACCGTGGACTGAAACCTCTGCAACTGTGAGCCTATAACTTGATTATCTAGGCATTTCATCACAGTAATAGCAAGCTGAGGCATCAGTAACTTCAAAGGTATCTATCTCCATGGCAAAAACACCTTTCTTGACTTAATTACCTGGTCCTATAAGGACAGCAATTTTTTCTACTGATTTCTATGACAAAAGGTAGTGACTTCTATGAGAATCTGACTAGAGAAAGCCAAAGTTTTTAAACTCCAAAGTAATCACCTATGTTTGATAACTTTCATACAGGCACATGCAAGAACTTGATTCAACACTATATTTAATCATCTGATTTGGAAGCAGTAAATTGGCTAACTTCCTACACAAATCCAGTGAACTAGGGATATTTCTCCAGAGATTAGATGTGAACTTATGGGAAAAGAACATATGTCAGATGTCATCTGTGCCCCATCTCACACGTTCTGTTGCACTGCATTGATAAATTGTATTTGGTGACAGGTGTAGTACCCTTTTCAAGTCACAGTATTTTCCAATTCCAATGAGTGTATCAGAACATAACTTCATCCTAAATTCAGTATCATCTGTATATGCACAACAGTGTACCACGCAATCTTAAAAAAGGAAGCAGTTGTGGTGTCTATGAAAACACGGATGAATGCAGAAAACATTATGCTAAGTGAAATTAGCCAGTCACAGAAAGACAAATATGGTTGGGAGTTGGGAGCGGTTGAGCTAGTGAGTGAGCCCAGAGCCCTGAGTCCTGAAGAATGCCCTGAGGGCATGGAGAAGAGGTGTCTCAGTCCTGAGAATACGGGGAGTGAGAGGCAAGCTAGTTGTTAGGCGAAGGGGTTTCACCTGACATCGATTTGCTAAATGTATAAATAAATGCACAGCAGTAGTTGAGCAGTTCCTTTCCTCCCATCTAGAGGACTCCGCCTTACCTCAGCTTTCTGTGTATTGTCCTCTATCTTTATTTCTCCATCCTCTCATCATTCCTCCCCCCATCCAACCCCAAACTTTGAGAGCCAAGCCGGACACGGCAAAATACGAACTGTTAAAAAGTCAAACTCTTGGTACATCCACTATGGAAACCAGTGTGGAGATTCTTCAAAATCTAAGATTAGACATCCTATTTGACCCAGCTATTCCCCTTCTGGGTATTTTTCCAGAAGAATTAAAAGCATCATGCCACAGAGATATATATGTACCATGTTTACAGCAGCACAATTTTTCATAGCTAAATCTTGGAAACAATTCAAATGCCCATCAATTGAGGAATGGATAAAAAGTTGTGGTACTTTATACAATGCAGTATTACTCAGCTATAAAGAAAGATAAACTCAAGGCTTTTATAGGTAAATGAGTGAACTAAAGACCATACTCATAAGTGAAATAAATCAGACTCACGTGTGTAAACATCATATTGTCGTCCTAGTGTAAGAAACTGAAAGAGTAAATAAGATCCAAAAGGTACAATAGACATTGTGAAAGGGAAAGAAACTGCTCAAAAGGAAAGAACAATTGGAATGAGGGAAAGAAGAAAAGGAGGAAGGAAGATATAGATAGATAGATAGATAGACAGATAGATAGATAGATAGATACATATAGGCTAAGATAATTGTACTACTAATTTCTGTTAGTTCATTGAAAAGAATAGTTCGTGTTTATATTGTTTAATAAATCTTGCATGCCTATATCTGGTAATCTGGGCAACTACTTTGATGATGACAATATAATAACCACTGTTAATTTCCTATCATCTTGTTTTGAAATTCTGTATTGTTTTTATTGTTTCTTTATTATTGTCTTCAAAATAAAAAAACATACATGCAAAAAATTCAAACTCATACAGGCAGAGAGCAAAATGATGCCTCTCTGAGGTTGGTAGGGAACTTAGGGAGATACTAGTCACAGGACACATTTCAGTTAGCAGGAATAATTTCAATAGACCCATTGAACAGTGTGGTGACTCCAGCTAATAATAGTGTACTATGTTCTTAAAAATTGCTGAGAGATTTTAAGCACTCTCCTCACACAAATGTGTGAGAATGTGGAATGGTGCATATGTTTTGGTGACTTAGCTGTTCTGCAAGGTTCATATTTCAACACATCATGTTGTCTACTGTAAGGGTTCCCACTTTTATTGCTCAATTTGAAAATATTTTTAAAAGAAAGCAGGAGAGACAAAGAGCAAGACCTTAAAGTTAGAGTCTGCAGACTCCAGCCAGGATACCAGTAGATTTTCCTAGGCAAAGTCATTGACATTTTTGAAAGAAATCATTCTGTCTAGATCTTAAGACTTTAAAGATGCTTCTCACACATTTACAAAACATTAAAAGCTTAACCACCAAATATATCCACATGCTAAAATGATAAAATAATTCAGCAGGCATGGATGGAAAAAGATTTTTAAACCTCCATGACAGAATGAATTCAGCTAACTGCTTCACATTTTTTTTTTTTACTTTGCATCTTTATTCCAGTAAAAACGGTCTTCAATCAATATGTTCTTTGAATGCTGACAGTGTACCATGAAATCGTCATCAGAAGCATAGGCTTGAAGATGAAGCTTCACCCAAATGTGTTCTGTCAATAACTGGACATGTGATTTTGGCAAACTAGGTAAACTTGCTGGTTTTCAGTTTCCTTTTCTGTAAAATGATTGGAATGTTACCTGTTTCATAGTAGGTGTCCTGGCTGGACCTTGGGTTGTGGCTGAGGTACAGTGCTTATCTGGCAAGCTTGAGGCCCTAGATTCAGCCTCTAGCACTGGAAAAGAAACTAATCCTGTTTATAATTTCTTATAGTAAATGACCAGTTAAAGGAAACTGAGATACCAAAGTTTTATTTTCCATCTTAGCAAAACATGCTAAGAAATAAACCACTGTGTGATCAGATATTAACTAGTTTCCTAGCTAGAATTTCAGCAGTTGAGATAGGCTCTGCTATCTCAAGAAATAATTTTGAATCAAATTTAAATGTCTCCATTAAATCTTTAAATTTTTATGAGAAGTATAAATTCTGACTTATTGCTCATTTATAGATGGCTTGTTTAATTTTCATGGATTCGTTTTACTGTCTTCCTTCTGACTCAAAAAGAAAATATGTATTTGTTTCACATGATTCTACTCAAATTACTTCAGATATCTGCTTTTAGCCTCACAACCATCTAAAAAATTGTCTCAGATAATTCTGAAATACATAGTGCCATCTTGATTTCCTTTGTCTTGACTTCCTATTCTGTTTGGAGCTTAATTCTTCAAGAGTCAGTGACTTAGTTTTAATTACTCATTTTTTGATTGGGTCTTTTGAGGATATAATTTTTTTAGTTCCTTACATGCTTTAGATATTAGGCTTTTGTCTGAGTAGGTGACAGTATTTTTTACCCATTCTTTAAGTTGCCTCCATTCTGTTGGTTGTTTGTGTTGTTGTGCACATTTCTATCTTGATATAATCCCATTTGTTCATTCTTGATATTATTTCTTATGTAGTTGGGGTCCTGTTCAGGAAATCCTTGCCTGCACCTGTGTCTTCAGTTTTGCCATTTTTTTTTCTTGTGGATTCAGTGTTTCTGTTTTTGTAGATGGTTCTTGAAAGACTGACTCTTGAAGAATTAAGCTCTAAACAGAATAGGAAATCAAGACAACACAATATATTTCAGAATTATTTGAGACAATTTTTAGATGGTTGTGAGGCTAAAAGCAGATATCTAAAGTAGTGCAAATGACCAACAAATACAAGAAAAAACATCTAGCATCTTTGGCTATTAGATAAATGCCAATCAAAATGACAATGAGATTCCATTACTCTGGTAAGAACTGTCATTATCAAAACCTCAAAAACTAACAAATGTTGGCATAGTTGTGGAGGGAAAAGATCACTTCTACACTGTTGATGAGAATGTAAGCTAGTACAACCACTATAGAAACCAGTATGGAAATTCATCAAAAAACTAAACATAGAAATTTCATTTCACCAGGCTATGTCTACTGGGTATGTTTCAGAAAAAGCTAGAATCATCATATTACAGTGATTCATGCCCACCTGCATGTATAGCAGCACAATTCACAATAGCTAAATAATTGAAGTGGACTATATGGCCATCAACAAACAAGTGGATAAAGAAAAGGCAGTATGTATATATATATATACACACAATGAAGCACTTCTCAGCCACAAAGAAGGCTACATTTGATCCATTGGTAGGAAAATGGATGTATGTTTAGACCATGACACTCAGTAAAGATGAGAAAGTAAAGATGCAAGGGAGGGAGGTGGGAAGAGTAAAAATGGTCATAATGTGATGTGTTTACGTCTCAGTTCCTCAAGATGAATGTAATCACTACATATTGCAAGAAAAAGAGTAAAATGTATAAAAAGAGTCAGTGACTTAAGCTTTTCATAAATCATCATCATATGATTCAATTATATCAAATCAAGAAATATTACTGAGAGAAAAATAAATGATAAACTCACATGCCTATACACCTTCTAAAATCAATCATTGAGAAAAGCATTTTAAGTTAGATTTCTATAGGTAGGCAATATGCTTGAGTAAAATTCCAGAAATTAGCAAAAATCTCTAATATTCCTTAATAAGATTATTGTTTGTAATAAAGATATAGTGAGGTACCCACCGGATAGGTCCCTATTGCTTTGTGCAAGTTGGAAAAATACTTCAGAATGACATTAACAGATGCTATTTTTTTACCTGTAGAAAAATAACAACGAAAAATTTAGATCAAATACATAATACTTTTAGTTTCAAGAGCTATTTGTACCTGAAGGTGGGAGAGAAACCTACCACACCTATCCGTACATGACATGCCTCCATTAATTAGAAAGGAGACAAGGCATGTTGCAAAATGTGATTTCTATCAGTAGCTTGAGGCATCCAACAAAAGTAGTTTGACCTTAGAGTGTCTCCTTTAAAGCATGCTGTGCAAGCAAGTATTTCCCTCACTAAAGGCAAAACCAGTCACTGTTCAAAACCAATATGGCTAGGCTGAAAATATCAGCAAAATCTGTGAATTTCTCCACAAACCCATCAGCAGGGGCAGGCGGCAATTTAAAACCAAATAAGCAAAGTAAATGACTCTACAGAGAACCCCTTTGTATGCGATGGGCGATGGGTGGATGTAATCCCATTATTCAGGCTATCCCACCGAGACGGCAGTTTTCTTCTCTCCAAATGTGCTGCCAACCATTATTGCTACTGCTGTCATCACCCAGGTCTCCTGCCACTCCACTCAGAGAGGTCTCCACATCTGTCAGATATTTATGAACTTCCGCAGCTTATCTTCACTCATGCTGCTACCTCTTCCCCATCTCTCATACCTATTTGACCCTTGGAGAAAGCTTGTTCATTCTTCCAGAGCCTATTGCAATATTATGTCCATGCAAAGATATTCTAGAATTCCACCTGGTCTTTCTAAAGCACATAATAGTGTGTTTTCCCTTTTGCTATAGGGTAAATTGTCTCTTCTGCCTGTATATCCCTGAAAATTCCTAAACTGAAGTCCTAATGCTGAGTCCTCAAAATGGGATTGCATTTGGGAATGGGTCTAAGATTAAATTAGGTCACTGGGTGGATCCTAATCCAATATGACTGTTGATCTTGGAAGAAAAGGAGATTGGGACACAGGCTCACTTAGAAGGATGACAATATGAGGCCCTAGGAAGGGGACAGTCATTTGCAAGAAGAGGAGAAATGTTCTCAGAAGAAACCAGCCCAGCTGCCACCTTAATCTTAGAAGTCTATTCCCCAGAGTAGAGAAAATCAGGTTCTATTATTAAAGCCAACAATAGACACACTGTATTTGTTGTTCTTTGTCATGGTACCTAGGCTGACCAATACACGGTTCTAGCTTCAACACTAGAATGAGCTCCCCAAGATCAAGGATATACTAGTCTTATAATAGATACTCACTATTTGCTTGTGAATCAATACAATGAGAGTTGAGGCAAGAAGAGGAAATGGATGTAATAGTAAGACGATAGACAGGCACTTGATTCTGTTCTGTTCTGATAAAGGGAGGTGATTCTGTTCTGACAAGACCGGCAGCATAACCTACACAATGTGCAGAATGGATGCGGGAGCACTTATCTGTACCCTCACGTTTCTTTCCACATGTGACTAATGTCACACTTTTGCCTAGTCTCTGTCCATGCCCTGCCTCCACCACATCATGACAGAACACTTATTCTGACCACCACATGCGTGAAGGATGCACAGGGGGCCTTGCTAAGGTCCTCTTTCCCTTTGAGAGGGCCCTCATCTGCAGGCCCCACAAGTTCTATGGGCATCTCCTGTCCAGACCAGGGACACTGACAAAGGTAAACCTTCCCATCTCTGGCCTTTAACTGGTAAGCTCATTGGGCTGTCATCTGTTGAGTTGCTTCAACAGTCCTTTAACTTGCCTGCAAATATATGATCTTTTGCCCTCTGCTTTACCACCTCATTATCTTCTCTGCCTACTTTCTCTCTTCCTTTCACATCCTCCCCTCTTTCTTTGCTGTTCTTAACTGCCTCAGTTAAACTTTACCACAAGCACTTCTTTGCACTAACCCTAAACCCCGCAGCTCTTCTTTTGCTTTGTGGAACTTCTTGTCTAAACAACAAGCCTAGATGTTATTTGGATTCAGGATATGTTCCGAAGAAATGTGGCATGTAAGAGAAAAGGGAGAGCTAAGGATGATCCCATGATTATGTCCTGAAGAACAGAAAAAGTAGTTTGAAAGTTGGAGTAATGAGAAAATCTGATAGAAGAGCAAACCTAGGCCAGTAGTATCAGAAACTTGCTCAACAGGTCCCTTTGGGTAACTGTCAGCATCTCAATGGGTGTGTAAACTACTTGATTATTGAAGTCTGAGGTTTAGGGAAAGACTGGGTTGGAGAGATAAATGTTGGAGTCATCAAATTCTGTCTAGGTGGTATTAAAAAGTGTAAGACTGGATATCATTACAAGGAAGGAATAAAAGAAAGGAGGAAAATAGGGGAGGAAGATGGAAGGAAGGGAAGAAAAGATCGTTGAATAAGTAGAAAGGAGAAGGGAGCCAAAGATGCTTGGGGAAGTAGGCCTTCCGGGCCACCATAGCTGAGGGCTGGAGAGTCATCAGGACAGACTAAAAGCTAAGCAATGCCCAGAAGAAATCAGAGGAAACTCACCCTGTTCAGTTCTCTGATAGTCAAGTGGCAAGAGAGTTCCAGGATGACAGAGAGACAGGTAAGGTCAACCCATCAAGCTCCCTTTGGGTTATTCCACTGTAACCAGTAATTCTCAAATGTCAGTGGCTCACATAAACACAAGCTCATTTCTCTTTTATAGTACATATGTGTCTGCTCTGTGCTGTGCATTGGCTTAATTCTGAGAGCCACGCTGAAGGAACAGCCTAATCTAGGACATGCCATTCTCATAGCCAGAGGGGAAAAATCCACATGCTGTGCTTGAACTTGTGGTTTGAACTGGATTCATGATACTACTTCCCTCTTTCACTTCGCCATGTGGTAAAAACTAATTTTAAAGGAGCTTGGAAGGTGTGGAGGCATGTGCCCAGCAAAGGAAGACTTTTTTGGTACTTGTTATTTTGATCTTCTTATACACAATTGTCTACAGATAATGACTCTACTATCCAATTTTTATACTTTTCTCTTTCCTTGCTTCATTCTGTGGCTAAGACTCAAGTATAATGTTGCAGGTGAGGAGAGCAAATATTTTTGTATTCTTCCTGATATCACAGGAAAAGTGTTCAATACTTCCCCATTAAAATGATATCCCTTGTTTCTAAAAGTGCTTTCTATCATATTAAACAAGTATGGTGCTGTGATTAAACAGGGCAATTATCTGGAAGGGTGTCAAATTATATCAACTGTTTCTCTGGATCTCTTAAAATGAGGATAATTTTTCTCTTCTACTTGGTTATTGAGGTAGTTACATTAATTGATTTTTTTAATGTTAAAAAAACCTTGTACTTTTTAGGTAAAGCTTGTAAGACATATTATAATGTTTAAATATCATTAGGAAATCTCTTGCTAAAAACTCCTGTCACTAGGAGTAAGATTGAACTGTAAATATCTGTGTGTCCTCTTCAAATCTCATGCACGAAGCAAGTGTGGTTGATACATGCAATGCTGTCTTATTCAGCCCAAAAAAATGAAGAAATTTTTCCACATGCAGAAACATGGGTGAACCTAGAGAACATTTTGCTGACTTAAATAAACCAGTCATGGGAGTTAAATACTGTATGGTTCTGTGTATTTGAGGTATCAGAAATAATCAAATTTACGGGAAAAGAGTAGAAAAGTGGTTTCCAGGGGCTGGGGGAAGGGGAGTGGGGCGTTGTTATTCAATGGATGCAAAGATTCCATTATGAAGATGACTAGTTCTAGAGGTCTGTTGTATAGCTCTGCGCCTGTAGTATTTAAAATTTCATTATGACGACAGGTCTCATGTTGTGTTCTTAGCACGACAGAAAAAACTTCAACTAACCTCCTAAAGTATGATTCTCCCATCTTCCCTTCTATTTAAGATTTACATTATTTCACTAATTTTATTATTTTTATCACTTGTGCTAAAGAATAATTTTTCTACCACAGAGTTCACACATTTTAATTGTACAAGTCAGTGATGCTTGCCAAATTCACACTATGTAACCCCCACTTCAGTCAAAACTACTGGGAGGAGTTAAGGAAATGCTAGTCAACGCATGCAAAATTTCAGTTAGACAGGAGCAATACATTCAAGCAATCTAGTGTGCGGTGTGGTGACTCCAGTTAACAGCAATGTATTGTACACTTGAAAACTGCTGAAACAGTGGATTTCATGTGGTCTCAGCACAAATAAGTGGTAAGTCCATGAGATAACTGTATGTTAATTAGCTTCATTTAGTTATTCCATAATATATACAATCCAAAGCATCATGTTGTGCACCATAAATACATACAATTTTTATTGAGCAAAATAAATTAATAAATATATATCTCCTTTTTGAAAATGTGAAATATTTCCGTCTTACCATGAAGGTCTCCAGTCTCCCTAGGCAGCCATTTCCACCCTCCCAGACTCCCACCCCAGGAAAGCGCTCATTTCTATCACCCTTAATCAGCTCTACTGATCTAGGATTTCAGGCAAATAGAATTGTGCAGGGGACTCTTTCCTTCTGTGCTCAATTCCTTTTAATCAGCATCGTGTTAACAGGGGTTCTTCCCAGGCCAGTTATTTACAGTAGGCTTTTGTGGAGGAGGCACCACGGCCACTCCCCAGGCTTGTGGGCTTGCTGAGAAATTGACGCGCAGACCACGGCCTGAAGGGGCTCTTGTGCAAAGCCCTGAGCTGGAGCTTGCTGGCCATACTGAAGAACAGAAAGGAAGGAGGCTCACGTCCCTGGAGCTGAGCGAGAAAGACAAGTTAGCTACAGATCTGGGGAGTGGAAGGTAGGGCAGGTGGGTAGGGAGAAGGGAGCCCTGGGTCACTGAACCTGTTCTCCAGAGTGGCAGGTCTGGCTCATGCTTGAATGGGATCATTCTATCTGCTATGCGGTGAGCCAAGGAAATGGCCCTAGTACCATGCTGTATTGGAAGAAATGCATGTTTTACCCTAACCAACTCTGCTTGTGTATAAACACATTCTCACTGATAAGATCTTGCTCACTGCAGATAAGAGTCTGAGAGAGGCAGCAGGCTCACTCCCGCTTTCTTGTTCTACGCAGGCTGCTGCTGATCCCTCGGAAACTGAGCCCGTACGCGAGCATCACTGTACACTAAACAGCTTCACTCACTGTGTTCTTATCTGATTGTGACCAGTAGGGCAACTGGAACAAAAAATTAAACCACCATGTATCTGTGACACCATAGACACCGGTTTCTCTTGCAGGCTAAGCAGATGGCTCCCTGAACCAATGCATGCGTATTTTTGTTCCCACTGTTACGACACCCTATCTGAAGACTACTTTCAAAGTTCAAATACTAGTGTCTTGTCTTGTGAAAAAAAGAATTTGCATGAAACTTATATCATGTAACTTATGACATTTGGTGATTACATTGTAGAAAATTCTAGGGGTGTTTTTGTTTGTATTTTGAAATTCTTTCCAATGAACTATGAAATTCAGATGCATAGTCACATCAAAAACTTAGTGCTCTGTACGTATTTTTTGAAGAAGTAGTTAATTTCAGATAAAGAGTTAACTCAGTGGGTCATGGTGGAAGGCAGAATCAGTAGCTGAAAATACCTATGAAGGCAAACTTTGCTTCAAGACGGAAAGCGGTAAAGCACACCGGGCACCATGTGGAAAGTGGGAAATGCCACCTGGAAAGATGCGGTCCCCTTTTTGAAATTGTACCTATTTATGGTGTGCCCCCCCTTTTCCAGAATTCAAATTACTAGAGAAGAGAGCAGCTGCCTGGAGACATAGCAGAGGATTGAACAAAGAGTCTGTGATATCAAAGCCTTCAAGGCTATTCAACCATGACTATTACAATTGCAACGCCAGAATCCGTAAGGCCCTGTTCTCCAACAAACTTTGAAAACTGTAGCAATTAGCAACATTCTTCTCAAATGAAAACTTTTCTCACATGGGTTTTTATGATTAAAGCAGAAAGGAACTCCCCACAAACGCTCTTTCTGAGCTCTGCTTTTTCTGTTCTCTAGTGGAAATTATAACCACAAGTTACCATGTTTTCTTTCCTGTGTTTGAAAACCACATGTGTTTTAGTGAAAACATTAAGGTGAATAATGAAACGGAAGACTTGGAAATACTAGATACCTGTCACTGGAAATGCAAATATCTTACTGTTTCTCCTACAACAATCAATTTTAATAAGTTCAATGTGTAATTTTTCCCTACCCAATCACTCATGTTTCATTATCCAGAGTTTTTAAGGATGGGGTACAAATACTTATCAGAGTTAGGTTATCTTGGAGCTTATAGATTTTCCCACTAGAAAGGACCATTAACTAGCCTATCACCTCTGCTTTGCAGCTGAAAAACTGAGGCCCAGGAAGATGGTGACTTCTTAAGTCCACCAGAATCCCAGAGTTGGGTTTTGGGACTGAAATCTATGAACTTTCCACCACACACTCCTCCTATTCCTAATAAAGCAGGGAGTGTCAGAAGAGGGAAGAAGGGCAGGAGAGTGTTACAGTGTTTCCTTAACTTCTACCTATTTTATTTAAACTAAGTCTCACTCATGAGGTAGACAAACAGAGGCATAATGTTGTTCACACAGTGAACCTACTAGGTGAGTGGCAGCACAAATGTCATTTATTTTAAGGATGTGTTCTTCTCAAGAGTGCTGAAGGAGTAATGATGTTTCTTCTAGGCTGAATTAGCAACCAAATGAGTTCACATTTACACCTTCCTAAAGGCATAATTTGAAAATTTCACCTCCATGTCACTAACCTCAACAATACCCATATTTCCAGAATTTAAAACAATGGCCAACCTGCTATCATAGATACACAGATCTCAGTGCTCCCAGGTAGATGCCAGAGATACAGCTGGCATCCATTCCAAGCCGGCCACACTGAACCTTTTCCTGTTGCTTCGCTCTCTGATTTGGTGCTTCCCTCTGCTCTGGACACAGCTGGCTCCTAGGGGATACTCAGGTGGCTGCTTCTTGAAGAGTTCCTCTTTTGAAATGTTGCTTTTTCAGAGATAGCGGTCGGTCTGGCTAGTCAGTACACAATGAAAACCCTTATGAAAGTCTGATCTCTTGTCCACCACAGGAAGCGTGACTGAGGCCAGACTACTCCTATCGCTCGGGAGACGAAGTCACCTATACCCTGTCTGATAAACAAAGAGAAACATAAAAAACAATGATAAAGCAAATGAGTTATGTTCCAAATGATATTTGTGACAAACTAATGCTTATTTTGCTACAGTTTGTCAACACCATCCATTTCTTGAACTAAACTGCACTAAAAAAGTAATGTACAGTTAAACACAGGTGAATCAAGGTGAAGCCAAGCTGATTCAATTCTTCTTTTAAGTAATCCTTACCAGCACAAGGACTAAACCTTTTCTTCACTTCAAATTAAACTTGTCTGAAGACCCTTTTTTACTTCCTCTATACTTCATACCGATTCAGCAGTGCCTCAGTGCATGAACTTAATTCTTTCCACTTTTCTGGTCACAAACCAAATTGGACAAGAAGTGAATCAAATTTCTCCATAAGGTTAACATGGAACCTAACCACTGAATTTGATTTGGTTCTCATCCAATTCGGTTTGCGACTAGAATTGTGAAGTTCATGATTCCAGGCACCACTGTTCTTGGTGATATTTACTCTCTTTGCTCTGTGGCCTGTAAAGGGTAATGTGAGCAAGTCAGTGCTGTGGCCATCTATTCTCTATGCAGTTTTGTTGTTAGATTCCATTTAGAAATGGATACAAACTGCCTTTTGCCCAAGCAGGGATAGACTCTCTATTTTAAATCTTTGAGACATTTACCCACAGATCTAAAACAGCATTCAAATTTTCCTGAGCCTTTGCCTCTGTAGAACCAGT
The DNA here is from genome assembly GCA_004027595.1 of Dinomys branickii. Taxonomy (NCBI): domain Eukaryota; kingdom Metazoa; phylum Chordata; class Mammalia; order Rodentia; family Dinomyidae; genus Dinomys; species Dinomys branickii. Next base: position 58,330 of record PVLD010008538.1, read on the forward strand.
TTATTGTTGCTATTTGCTCTACGTAAGGCATGGAGCTGAGAAACCAGGGCTGACCCAGAGAAAAGACTACCACAAACACAGACCTGGGAGTAAGGGATGAGAGGGAAGAGAGAGAGGAAAGGAATCTAGAACAATAGCAGTGAGGGCAGAACACCTGGAGACATTTTATCTAACTCCTTCACTTAAATAAGGAAAAAGACTTTTTTTTTTTTTTTGGCGGTACTGGGTATCGAACTCAAGACCCTGCGCTTGCTAGGCAGGCGCTTATTCTACTGAGCTATATCCCCAGCCCCTAAACAAGGCCATGTTTTTTATTTTATTTTATTTTATTTTTTGCAGGACTAGGGATTGAACTCAGGACCTTATGCTTGCCAGGTAGGCGCTTATTCCACTGAGCTATATCTCCAGCCCATAATAAGCAAAAAGATTGAAAAAAACCCAATGACTTGTTTAAGGTCACACAGTCATTAAGATTAACTTGTTGGCCTTGTAAATAGCAGAGAAAGGAAGAATTAACACATTTACCACTTAATCTCTCTCACTGAGCACCTAATGAACTCCGCATTACTTTGAAAACCAATCTTCTTTCTGACTGCAGAGAGAGGGCTCTATAAATACAATATTATTGCCCACTTTCAGGTATTTTTATCAGAAGTGACACATGTAAAAAAGTACGCAGACCACCAATGGACAGTTAAATGGATTTCTAGAGAGTGGACATGCCTGTGTAACTATCCCCCAACTCAAGCAAGGAAAGTCACCTTAACCATCCTAGTCCCCTTTCCAGCACTCACCTGGGCTAGTGTAGTAACTACTGTCCTGACTTCACAGAGCACAGCTGTGCTGGCCTTTGAAGCCCTCCAAAATGAAATCATGTAGTGTGTGTCCTTTTGGACCCCGCTGCTTTTGCTCAGCACTGTTTGCAACATTTGTTCAGGCTGCAGTATGCAGCAGTAGTTTGCACTATTCACTGCAATACAGCTCAGATGATTGAAATACAACAATTTTTAATGTGTCTGGGTTATTTCTAGTTTGGAGCAATGATAAACCATGCTATACACAATGAACATACCATGCATATTTTTAGTGCACATGCACATGTTTCCTTGGCGTGTGTACTCATAATGTGCCTGGTCCACTGGTTATCCTTATTTTCAGCTTTAGTAGATATTGTGAAACAATCTTCCAAAGTTGTACTAATTTGCATGAAAATTCCACTTTCTCCACACCCTTCTCATTCTCTGCATAATGGATCCACTATGTCCAGGGAATTACAAAGTAGAGTGTGGAATGTGTGGAATTTTCTTTCAGAGCTAAGAAAGAAAATGGAAGAGATCTGCATTCTATGTAAATGCAATTCAAGGAGAAGAGAAAGTACAATTGGTCAAAGAGGTTTGAGGAAACAAATGAGAGGGTTTTTTTTTTAAAACTCTTTTAGTGCTTTGCCACTCTGTGGAGCATGGAAATGACCATAAACTCAAGAATTTAGGATTAAAGACTTTCGGTTCATTTATTATTTGGTCTCTTTGGATTAATCTCTTACATGTTCCCAGGAAAATTGGAAGTTTGGTAGCACAGTTGTAGTTGTAGCACAGCATACCTTGCTGAGCTTTATTCAGAAAAAGTTCTTAAGTTTTTAGATTCACATAGCATTATGTCACACAACTTCAAGGTCCTCCGGGAACAGAATGGCCTCTTGCCTTTTGCTTGGGGAGAAATGATCTTAACATGATTAAAATTTAATCCCCATTTCTGAAGTCCTTTCAAATTCATCAAACACCCAAACTTATTTACTTACTCGGGTAATTCAGGATCAATTGCTTTAGTCTTGAACCAAGATCCTCTTTTTTTAATTAAAAGCACCCAAACCAATTAATGGGTGAAGAGTCTATGTTTTTCTTTCAGTGTGTAGTGAGAACTGCCTCAAATAAGTTTTAGTTAAAAGAAATTAAAGTCATTGTATGGAATTATAATGGCAGATTTAAATAGTATTCATTCTTTGGAGCATTTGCGTCAGGGGTAATTTTTCTCCCTCAGTAAAAAGCAAAGTAGAAAATCCTGCAGCAACCAGAGCATTGTAATCATCTGTATGAAAACCATATTTATAATTTCAAAAAAACCAACAAATAAAGTAAAATCCAAACAATTTTAAATGATGTTGCAGACTAACCCACACACTTTACGATGTAGATAATTTTAGGGTTAGTCTCCAGGTATGTGAGCCAAGCCATGACTAGAATAAAATGCAAAGCTGTAATATTTATTTTCATATTTTGAGATTATCAGAAATTTGAAAGTTCTTATATACTTTTTCAAAATTTCTATGATGATAGGCATTACTTTATTATCCAAGAACCAGTGAAGGTTATTTAAAAACAATTCTAAAAATTGTGTATAGATAAAAAATATATTTGTAAGGCAATACTACAAAAAGTTAACTATCTTTGTGTTGTGGAATTTTTTTCCTCTTTATTTTTCTCTCATTTTTAGTTTTGTGCATGTGAATGTATAACTTTTACTAAAAGAACAAGAATAAACATATTTCAAGAGACATATGTGGAAATGATCCCCACTTGTAGCTTCCAGTTGGGGCCAGAATGCTCTAGGCACAGCTCAGCCTGGACAACCAAAGTCTACCGAGGTTTTGATTCTGGTTTTGCCTTGTACTTTTTGAAATTGAATCAGTTACTCGACCTCTCTGAACATCAGTGTTCCCATCTGTAAAATGTGAACAAAACCTATATTGTAGGGTTTATATAAGGGCTAAGATCATACATGTAAAATACTACAGTATAAACACTCTATAAATAGTAGCGATTAATTTGAAGAACATCATTCTCTTTTTGAAGCTTATAGAGATCAAATTACTTCCATCCTCTTGATGAAATTGCCAGGAAATAGTACGAACATCTCTTATTAATTTTTAAAAAAATTGTGGAAAACAGGAGTTGTGAAGTAATACACAGCCAATTAACAAACAGTTGCAGCCAATTAACAAACAATAAAGGTATCTTCAGATTTCAAATATCTTTGATCTTGGAGTTCTAGTGTGATATATAAAAGACTTAGTCCATTATTAGTTTTTCATTATTTTTAATGCTGCATCCATGTTAAAATACAAACTACTGATATGATCACTTAAATGCTACAAATTTTTCTTTCATTACAATAGTACATTTTATTTGTATGCTTAGCAATCATGCGCGTGTGTGTGTGTGTGTGTGTGTGTGTTGTATTTGTTTTGTAATGACTAAAATGAAGATAAAACATCTGGCCTCTGAGTTATAGGCTGAATCCTGAACATGAGCGTCCCTTTTTGCTTTGCCATCTCCGCTTAGTGACAAGCAGAAAAGAAAGAAGAAAAAAGAGGGGAAAAAGCAAGTAAAGAAGGCATCAGCTTGCGTCTACTTAAAACATGTGCGCTGACTCAGAGAACCAGTCCTGAGCTTTGAGACCAAGATCAAACGTTTTGAGGGTGAAATGCTTGTGTTGGGGGAATAAACTGTGGACACAAGCAACACAACCAAGTGCCCTGCAGGACAGTGAGATATGGCCAATTTAATCTCGTGGTGCCCCTACTGTGGCCACTGAGGGAAAAAGATCCTTACATTTTTGTTTCACAAAAAGTTTTATTTAAAGTAAATAGTTGAGGTATGGTACAGTCAAAAAAAGGTACAGAAAGAACAGAGCAATGATGTCAGTGTTTTTCTGGTGCCATTGGTGTATGATTTCTTCGAAGGCATTTGAATTTTTTGTAGCTGTGAGTTTATTAAATTACCAGTGAGCACCACTGGAAATAAATTGTAGTACCTTTCCCATCACTGACATTTATTCTTAGAATTTTAAAGAAGAAACCTGATAGAATCAGCCTGTCATTCAATATACTATTTGTAAAATTCAAAATCTTCGTGTGTGTGTGTGTGTGTGTGTGTGTGTGTGTGTAACCAAGTAAAACCCTGTTATATACAGTGTGTGCTAGAAAGTGTGGAGGGAACAGGAAGGAAAGATGGGCGACAAGTATACTATTTGCCTTTTCAAAAAAGAAAATAAGAAATAAAGAGATTTACTCTAATCTGGCTTCACAGAAGACTTTCAAATCCTAGGACAAATGTGCTGTCAAAATGGTAACGTTCTAATAATCAAATTTATAAATATGCTAGATTTATTCTGAAATATAGTAATCTTTTCTAGGAAGGATTTCTCAACAAAAGTATTATTTCAGGCTTTGGGGTGGCTTCTGTTCAGGTAGAAGAAAATAACTAAAAGGTGATCTGAGCCACATTTATAGTCTAAACTAAAACATAAATTGTCTAGTTCATATCTCTTTAGTTTCAGACAAAATTTTATGTTTATTTGGGCCGTACTTGCAGTGTCTGGTATGGGCCCCTAGGCTGTAGAACCCAGAAAAGGCATGACTATGTATTCTTTAAAGTACTGGGTTGGACTAGGTGTGGTGGTGCCTGCCTATAATCCCAGTACTCTGGGAGGCTGAGACAGTGGGATCACAAATTTGAGCTACTCCTGGCAAGCTCAGTGACTTAGTGGGACCTTATTTCAAAATCTAAATAATATAAGGGAATTTGAATGCAGCTCAGTGAGCACACCCCAGGTTCAATGCTTATTACAACAAAACAAACAGCAAAAAACTGAATTGTGTTTTCATGTTGAGTCTACCCTTAGAATGTAGAAGTAAACCTGGAGTTTACTGAGTTAACTTGTGACTATGTGAAAACAATATTGAAAACTGAAAATGTCACCATTTATTATTTGGTTGATATACTTACGTTACAATTAGAGTCTCTATTATAGAGGTGATGCAAAAGTCAGTGCCTATAGGATTGTAAAATGAAAGATGCTAATACTGTATTTTTAAAGTTGCCCTACCTAAAACAAAAGGAAAACTTCCATGGTCAATTTCATCTTTTTACAATTGGTGTTAACCAATATGCAGGAAAGTACAATCCATTCCAAGTGTTCTTCATCAGTAAAAATTACGGTTTCTTTCTTTTTCTACAGTTTTTATAATTAAGTGAACATGGTGACACACTACAATGTAGGCCCTCCATACATGTGTGCGTTGCTTTGCTTTCTGTATGTCTAATTATCCAGGATATCTAGTAATATACACAATCTTTTACTGTTTCAAGAGCTGGACTATAATTTCAACTCTCACCTTATTTTTGTATGACGCGAAAATCACGAACTCAGGATCAGTTGAATGAGGCATAACCCATGTCCCAGAACTCATTTGTTAGATGAGCTTGGGGAGTCATCTTTAAGGCTCAACTGCAAAATGAAGAAGATACTCCTTATCTAAAGGGATTTGTTGTAGGGATCAAGTGAAATAATGGAAATGAAGTACTTCAGCCCGCGCTCTGACACACGGGAGGCACAGCAAACGCTGGTGAGTATTTATTCATCACCACTACGATCATCACAATGCGTCTCTCGGATGAATAACACTTACCTCCCTTGACTTGTCTAAGGTTATAAAGCAGCTTAAAGTTTCAAGCATATCTACCAAATATTTCAAATAATGAAGTTTAAGACCATTTTCCTTTTTTACCTCAGATCAAGGTTTTCGTTCACCTTCATTGTTTTCCCTCGTGGTTTATAAGCATTGATACCAATCTTACTATCAGCAGCGGTGGAGGCTTGCTCGCTCCCCGACAGGAAAGCAAATGTTTGCTTCTGTCTCTAAATCTCTCTTTTGGCAATAACAGTCTTCACTTGAAACTCTAAGGTTGCATTAAAGGGAAAAAACAACCCCCTCCCTTTCCCTCGTCCAAGCAGTGACTTTAAAATATTTTTGTTTTTGCCTCTGTCAGTGTAACCCAAAGCTCCTAGAATAATTTTAACATTTTCTGAGTACACTTGCTCTAGACTTTGCATGTTACTTGGGCAGCTGGTGAAGGTAGATCTTGGTCCTCCAATTCCATGCTGATTCTTCAAGGGACTCAGGCTGGTTACCTCAAAAGTGGTCTTTGCCAGGCTTTGGAAGAAATGGACAGCCAGGTGGGCAAATTCTCTTAAAATAGTCCAAACTGTTTTCCTCCACGTGTGACTTCTGCAAAGACAAAAATGTGCTTGTTACATAAGACTGTACTCACATTGTTTCTCATACCCTTTTTCCCCGCAAATACCATCCTTCCACAAACTGAGGCTCAAACAACATTTCCTTTATACACTGTATGCTAAATGCTTCACAGGAGGCTAACCCCACAGAAAGGTGCAACAGGTGGTCTCCTTGGGAGACAGCACCATCGCCGGCTAGGTCCAAAGGAAAAGCAAAATGATGTGTCACGCTCTCTTCCAAATTCCATGTTGGAGCAAAATGACTTGCAAAAGTTTGAGCGACAAAATACATAGGAATTACTCATTTCTTAGCTCTCGGGCAATCCACTGGATCCCAGGCAGGACTCAGATATTTCCCAGCTGAAGTGAGCTGAACAAAGAAGCTGCCCCAGACTCTCTACTCAGCACGATTCCAGGAAACCTTAGGCAGACACTGAAGGAGGGAAAAGAAGTGCACAACTGAAAGCTGAGATGTTTTTAATGCAGTGAGTGGAACCTCATCACCCACATGTCATCCTCTCCCGGAAATGCCATTTCCTCTTCCAGGAAACAAAGGTGTGGAGAACTTCTGAGCAGCAGCCATGTGCATAAGACAGTAAGAGTGTATCTGGTAGAAAACAGAAAAACTTGCAGGTCTATGAAAGGAGATTAGTCCTGCAAGATGCTGGAGCCAAAACACGTAGAGGTTCCCACTCCACCCAACATGTGTCAAAAGGAGTTTTGGATTTTTAGTTTTAAATGAAGTGTTAAGATTAAAATGTTATCCTTTTAAAACATGATGAATATTGTTTTAAGACCTTCAGCCTTCAGATTAATGCATTTTCAACTGTAGGACTATATCGTTGTAGGATAGTAGGGTAGCATGAGCCTTCAGAGGGGACCAAAATTGTGAGCAGCAGAAAATCAAGGATAAGATTGTAGGAGTGGAGGTATTATGCTACAGCGCCTGAGCAGGCTGCTTTAGACTGCTTGGAGTTGAGTCCTGGTTCTGGTGCTTCGTTAACTTTGAGACCTTGGACAAGCTACAGGAGCTTTCCAAACTGCATTAGTTTTGTTTGTTGAATAGAGATGATGATGTTCATGATGAGGATGAGGATGACACCTACCTCCTAAGACCTACGAATAGTCAGTGAGTAGTGCGTCACAAGGCCTGGTATGTAGGTAGAGGTGGTATATGGCCCACATTATCATCATTTGAAACTTTAAAGCCACTGGCTACCAAATAAATTAGCAGCATTCACCACATTTTTTAATCCCACTTCATAAAGCACTTGTGAGAAAGACTTCAGAACTGCTTTGGAAATTGGTGAGAATGACAGAATACATGTGGTCAAAGCAGAGTATTTGAAAGGCGATTAATGACAATGTGTCTTTTATTGTAATATTATTTAAATATTTGCCATAGTTTTAAATAGCCCTTGCGTGAATTTTTCCTTCAGCCCCTACATGTACTTAACTTCTTTCTCAGACTGTCAGTGGAAGTACCAGAAATGCGGAATAAAGAGTTTACGGTCTCCCGAGTACAGAAGCAATGGTCAGCCTGCCATTTCTTCTCAGTGCAATAGGGTCTGATGAAAGATCATCGGAGAAGACTGCCGTGATGTTGGAGGTGGTGGTGGCTACAGTCATGGTATGACCTCACCAGGTCCTAGCGCTCTCATGGCGAGCCAGCGCCTTTACACCTCCAGGCTAGACCCTTCCAGAAGCGCAGCCTCTGTACTGCAAGAGTCTCACCTATGCCGTGTAGATGCTAACACGTGGGGGAGAGGGCTAATTCTAGTGGAGTGTATCTTCACCCTGAACAAGTGTGTGTGGTGGCTTTTTGAGATTCACATAAACGAAAGAGATAAATATTTCTGAGGGTTTTTTTTTTTTCATTTTAAAATTAAATTTGGAAGTGGCAGAACTCCGAGGTCCTCTGTGATGACATTCCATACCTCCAGGACCAGCAGCCTGCTAACCCAAGGTTTGGCTCTTTTGTACATTTTTAATCTCTTAAAAAGAAGAAAGGAAGAAAGGTGGAAAAGGATTACTGTTTAATTTCACAGGCTAATCTGGTCTTAATATTTATAGCAACAAAAGCATTAATCAGGAATATTTTAATTGTTTGTGTCATCATGAAAGGAAATCATTTTGTAACAGTATTGATAACTAGACAATTTTCTAACCTCAGTGAAAAATTAACTCTATGAAAAATAGGAAAAAAAACCTCCGCAGCTATCTTCATTCTGATCACCACTCACCAGTGCTACCAGCAAGCCATCGGGAAGTCCGAAAACGGCAAGCGTACTGCGACCACAGTGGTGCAGTTTCAAGGACCGTAAAGTTTAAAACACTTTAACTTTGGAAAATGTGTATACAATAACACAGTGCAAATTACAGGAAGGCAAAAATAATAGGTAAGAATCTAGAAACCACCATCCTCGGGACAAAACTGTGCGCAAATCTTCCGAGCTTGGCATTTTGCAAAGAGCAGTATTTATCAGTCCGTTCGCGCGTGAAAACCACTGCACAGACCCAGTGCCGTCCGCACGCAGGGCTCGAGCCTTCCCGCCGGAGGACCGGCTCGGACTTTCAGGTCCGTGACGGGGACGACACGTGGTCTCGCCCCTTGCCTGGCGCTTGGGATGCGGCTGCGGCAGGGACGCCCGCGCTCTGCGCTGCCTGAAGCGTCGCGTCGCCCTGCGGGTCGTCCGGTCCGCGCCTGCCGCGCCTTTCTGGCTCAGGTCGCAACCGAGCGACAAGTGGCCGGTGAGGCGTGAGGATGGAAGGCGGGGTCAGCGCGAGCCGGCGCAGGGCAGAAGCGGCTCGGCGGGCGCAGGCGGCGCTGGGCTGAGCCCGCGTCCGCCCGCGGGGTCCGGGAGGGTGACGAGCGCCCCCTGGCCGAGCCGCCCGCGGGCGTCCCCGCCGCGCCGGCCCCCTCCAGTCCGCGCCCCGAGCAGCCGCGGCGCCGCGCTCGGACCGCCCCACGCCACCAGGTAGGGACCCCGCGCCCGGCGGGTGGGCCGGGGAGCGGGCGGGAGGAGTCCCCGGCGTCCCCCGGAGCGGCTGCAAGCAGGGGCGCGGGCTGCCGCGGGAAGCGGGGCGCTGGGCTGGATGGCACCCTGACTGCCACCGGGGTGAGAACGAAATCGAGAAAGAGCTGGAGCCGAAGCAAACTTCGGGGCTCCCTCTGGGTTTCCTGAGCGCTGGCGGAGACCTTGGCCGCCGGCGGCTGTGCACCCTACGCTCTACTTCCTTCTTCTCACCTGCTGTGAGGGAGGCAGGAGGGAAGGGAAGAGGTGAAAAGTGTGTGCATCTGCGGGAATATCTGCGTATTCCTGTAAGGAAAGGTGTTTTCTGGAGCTGGCAAAACACCCGGTTTTCTGGGAATTTGCCTGTGCAGGGCGTAGGGCTACCAGCGCTCCTCTTCTGCACAAACCAGACTTCTTTGCAAGGACCTGGGAGGCAAGAGGTTGACACTAAAAAAAAGAGAGAGAGAGAGAGAGAGAGAGAGAGAGAGAGAGAGAGAGAGAGAGAGAAAGAGAGAGAGAGAGAGAGAGGTCTGGATATTCAATTCTGTAACCTTCAGTGAAATTGTTTCCAGGTTGGGGGCCACATGTCAACAAAGCATAGCTGTTAAATAAAATCTATTTATTTTATTGGATTTGTGATAGCCACAGTTATCAACCTGGAAGTGACTTTAAGGTTCGGGCATCCCCCGCCATGGGCAGGCAGGGAGGTCAGAGGTTGCCTGAGCAGGGAGGTTCTGGTCGTTTCTGCGAGGAGAGCACCACAGAGCCGTGTTGCCCTCTGGCTTGTCCTGCCACTGTGTGGGCCGGACATGGTGCTAATAAAAGATTATTCAGTAATGGCTAACGCAGTGGCGGGGCGAAGTGGAAAGAGCAGGCACTCTGCTCTGCCAGGCGGAGGGGAAAGGACCAGCTCGACCCAACACCCGGGTCCTACTAGTCGCGGGTGCCTTTTGAGAGTTGGTGCCAAGCCTGTGGAATTGTTTTATGAATCACCTGCAAGATCTGAGGCGTCTGCCCGTGTGTTCTCTGAGCGCCACTTCTTTGTCCTTAACAACTGACAAAGAATTCTAAAGCATCGGGTGCCTTTAGGCTCTGGTGAAAAGAACAAGAAGTCTGGGGTTCCACTCAGTTGGCCCTCGCTTTGTTTCCCTGGAAGCTACAGCCCTTTCCTGGCTGGGGATGTCTGATGGGCAAGCTCTATCCGCAAGTCCTGGGGCTCTCACGCAACTCCCACCCCAACCTTAGCAATCACCGTCTTCGTTTTTTCCCCTGACTTAGCTCTGGAGACTTGTAAGATGGCAGGCTTACTGCAGACGCATTCTCTCCTTTAAAAATGCTGTGTCTAGTAGGAAGGGTGACATTTGCTAATTTGGTTGCAAATTACTTTTGAAGTTTATGCACAGCTGTTTAAAATCCCTCAGAGATGAGGGCCATTGTCTGATGCAGGTGTCTTTCACAGAAAGCTGTCGTTAGTCCCTTTCTTTGACTGATTTGAATGTACACATATTTGAAGACAAGGCACAGGAAGATCTTCCGAAACCTGCAAAGCTCTTGCACGTTAGCAATTCGCTCTAAGGGTTTTGTTTTGTTGTCAGCTTTCTTTTCTCTGCTCTAATGCAACCTGTTTGGCATCACCTGCTTTTGTTTCAAGTGTCCCTTGATTGTCTTTGACACTTTTATAAACTTCCAAGGAAGAATCTGGTTACCTTCCACTTCAACAGGTTCATTTCCAGTACTACCCTGGGCTATGGTGGCTCGGGATGTCAAGTGCCTCAGGCAAACTTTACCTGTTCCACCCCCTGCACCAGAGACTCCTCATGAATCTGGGTTCAGCTACCCAGTGCAGCTCCAAGAACTTTGCCTTCTCTTGTGGTGTCGCCCCTCTTTCAGGAATTATAGGGATGTTGCTCATTTATTCACTCTGGGGGTCTTAGAATCTCAAGGATCCTTTCAACATTAATATCTATTTGTCTTGTTCACAGCAGACACTAGAGGTCCCCTGAAATGGCCCACTTATCTTTGGGCATTTCTGTAAAGATGAAGGTTTCTCATTTCACCCTAACACTATGGAAAAGACTGACTCCTTCTGTGTAATGAATTCCCTGTGGGCTGAGCCCGGGATTTTCTTTCAAGCATGTGGGCTTGCAGGACAAGCTTATAATTTCAGACACTCTGGAGTAGATCTTTGCAGATGAATATCTCCTTCTAATGTACCATTTAATTAAAGTATATTTGCTTATCTTTAAGATAGGAATTAGAGGTCGTACTTCCTGTTTTTAATGTATTTAATGTTTTAGAGTTGTTGATTTTGCTGTTTGCCTTTGAAAATATTTCTAATATGTTAATGTGATGGGATAGTTTAAGTTTGTGTTTTATCTCAAGTGGATTACCTTTACATAGAATTCAAATTTTTCAATTTAAAATAATTTTTCCCTGAATCATTTAAACTAATAAATCTTTAGATGGTGAAAAATCCCAATGACAGATGTTTAATGTGAGAAATATATATGACCAAAATTAAACTTGTAATTAATTACAAGTAGAGGAGTTAGTCTTGTGGTGACATATAGAGTTTTAAACTCATTGTCTTTGTTCCTACTCATTATTTTGAAAATTTTAAGTTTTTCATTTGTGAAAAATATGCACTTGATATAGTTTTTCCATACCTGTTCTAGCTATTGAGGCAGGAATTGGGGGGAATTTACAGAAAAACATGATGTTGAGTCAGAAAAGTGATTTAAATGGTATTTTCTTACAACAGTGGAAACATCTTTGTGTGTGTGTGTCTTTTTGAGAGAGGGTCTTGCTATGCAGTTCAAGCTGGCCTTGAGCTCACTTTGTAGCCCAGGCCGGTCTCGAACTCACAGCAATCCTCCTGGCCTCAGCCGCCAGAGAGCTGAGATTACAGGCATGCACCACCACGCCCAGCACATCTTTCATTGTTGTAACACACCAAACATGCACAGTCAAATCTGATTTCTCCATCATCTACACATACTTTAGAGCAAATGAGAATCAGAGATTTCAGAAAATTAGAAATTACTCACCCACATCTAGAATTATACATTTATGCTCAAGGATTAAATTAACAGAAATTTAAAGCTCCTCCCTTTGGCAGTACATCCTCCTACAGGTTGCTGTTAATTGACATCAGCTTTTGAATAAAGCTAATAATATTAGTGACAATAACAGTTGGAACAAACAGAAGCAATGCAGTATGGTTTTAGTAAATCACTGCGCTAGATTTAAGTGCTAGGTACAGTCAGAATATTATTTACATTGACAAACATTACTGGATAGTTAATCTTCTTAAGGCCTTTATAAATTAAATATTATCACTTTTCACAAGTTGAAACTGAGGCTCAAGAGGATTGAGTCTCTATGCCAGGTATTATAACTTGCAAGTGGTAGAATTGGGTTTGTTGTACCATCAAGTCCTTGTTCTAAACTGTACGTGACCTAAAACACTGCTTTAACCATTTTAAGTGTGAAGCTCAGTGGCATTAAGTGTATTTGCTTTCTGGTGAAGCCATCAGCCCCATCTATCCACAGAGCTCTTTCCTTCTGTAAAACTGAAACTCTACCCACAAACACCAACTCTTTACCTCCCCTTTTCCCAAGCCTTGGCAGCCACCTTCCTCCTTTCTGACTCTGAATTTGACTGCTCTCTGTACCCCATAGAAGTGGAATCATACAGACTTCAACTCATACTTTTATGGCAAGTTTATTTTATTTAAGGTACATCCATGCTTTAGCATGCATATCCTTTTTTAAAGCTGAATAATGGTCTAGTGGGTGGATAGACCCCATTTGCTTATCCACTTATGTGTCAAGGGTCACATGGGTCGCTTCTGCTTTTTGCTTATTGTGAATAGTGCTATTAGAAAGATAATATATGAGTACCTATTTGAGATCCTGCTCTCAGTTCCCTAGGGATACATACACATGGGGGGAGGTGGTGGATAATATGGTAATTCTATGTTTAATTTCTTTTCTTTTTTTTTTTTTGGTCTTCTAACTTTCTTATTTCACAGTGTCAAATACAATAAAGTAGTTTTTCTTTGTTCTTTCTTTCCTTCCTGTGGGAGCTGCTGTTGATGCTCCACAATAGTCTTTAGCAACCACCGTTCTTTTTTATGGAAGAAAAGTAAAACAACAGTTCGTAACAATATGGTAGGGGAATGACACTAGTTTTTGAGGAATCACCATACTTCCTTCCACAGGTGACAGATAATTTTATATCCCAAGCACTGGGGTACCACTGTTCCATCTATTCCTCCACCTCCTCCCCAGCCTTTGTTATTTTCTGTCTTTTTAATCTTAACCATCCTAAAGCACGTGAAGTAATAGCCAATTAACTTTTAACAATTCATTTGATGCTCCGGTCAGGTGTGAGAGGCTGTTTGCCCCCCTCCTATCTAAGGAAGTGGGTGTCAGCCCCGCTCCCAGCGCTCCTTTCCCTCAACGGTTACCCAGCAAGCAAAAAGTAAAAAAAAAACTTTGGAATCAGAGAGGTCTGGTTTTACTCTGACTTTGTGTGGAGGAAAACCTAGGCAGTTCTCTCTGAAAGAGGAGCAATTGCCTCCCTTTTGGCTGAGCCTGACCCTATTTCCATGTACTGATATGTACAGAGCTGGCTGGGACTTTTCCCTCCAACTGGATTTAAGCAATTCATACCAGTCTAGCCCAGGTGCTGATGGTAATCTTTGGGGATGGCAGGCTTGTTTCCCTGGACCCCCATTGTTCCCTGGAGTGACCCAGATGAGGGGGGATGCATGAGCCAGTGCTCCACATTGTGGGCTGGGATGGAGCCTTGGGATACAAGCTATGACTTCCTGGGGCTTCAAAGATTACACACTAGAGCTGAAGCACCGACCCCAAACACTAGATACGATCTCAATTGTGTTATGCAGATTACTCTTTCTTCATGTCCTTCTCTCTGCATATGGCAGAGGTGATTTCAGGTCTCCTGCCTAGCCCAGCTCATGACACTCACCCACTTCCCATGGTCCTCACAGTCCCTCATCCTCAAGCCACTGCCTTCTTCATGAATGAATAAAGCCTGGGTTAAGCCTTGGGTAGAGGCCTTTGTTCCAGATAGCCATCATTATGGCTGGACTTAGGACCCCCTTAGCTCCCCATATCTACAAATGTGCCTTGGTGTCTTTATTCTAGCCATGGGTTGCATGGAAGTGGTAGATTGGAATTAACTCGTTAGAATTCCAGTAACTTTTCATGGGATTACAACTACAAACTTCCTGGCCTGTGAGGAGGACTGGACTGGGAAGGGCTCTCTATAACTTTACCAGTTACAGCTGCTTGAATGTGGGTAAATTTCTTTGCTGAGCCTTTTCACTTTCTCTGAAATGGACAATGATCCCAGAGGGCTGAGCTGAGCACAGCACAGTGTGTGCCAGTGTACATCACTGCCCGCCACATGGGTGGTGGTAGTGTCTAGCATTCACTCTCAAATGACACCCCCGCCCCGTCCTCTTCACATGTACCATGAAGGATGTGATTTATATAGGGCCAAAGCAGTATTTTCCTCAGGGATGTGTGTATTTCAACAGAATGGATGTCATAACCCGAAGGAAATTTTATATTGCTGAAGTACCATATTTTAAGAAATGCCAAAGGTCATTTTGCCATGATAATGGGGCATTAACTGCTTGGCGGTCTTTCTGTTTTTGTATCACATTGATCAAAACACAGAACTTCTGTGTGACCAGACATACAATAAATAATGCTCAGCCACCAGCCCATGCCCTCTCCTCTCTTGTTGGTCTCTCTCCATTTTGTTTTGGTCCTATCTGTTCTTCTTCCCTGGTGTTGAATAATAGTGAAAAATGGCCTATAAGGAGAGCTTAGGAGGCAGACGACCTGGGGTCAAATCCAGGCTTCCTCCTGTGGACGCTGTGCCACCTTCGAAAAGTCACTTTCTCAGTTTCCCCAGCTGATTTGTGGGTTAAGTATAATCTCTGTAAAGCCTCATGCTGTGCAGCAGACATTAAATAAAACTGAACAATAAACGCTCCTCCTGCTGAAGGCCTAATCTGTCCTTTATAATCTTACAGTAAAAAAAAAAAAATGTTTAAGACAAAACAAAAGACAAAGACTGAGGAAACAAATCACTGCAGCAGTCCATTCCATTCATTCCCACATGAGATGTCTCTGATCACAACTACATCCCAGAGCATTGCAGTGAGTTAGTTTAAAACAAAAATTAATACTGTGTTGTAGGCTCAACCAGCAGTGTGTAGTTGAAAGTGCGTAGAGCAGACCCTTGGCTATATTAACCCTGTTTCCTATATCTGTCCTTCTGAGGCATTCACACTGAGAGGATGCTAAGAACCTAGGAAGTAGCCAGCTGCCAAAATAGGGCTGAGTTTCCAATGCAAACCAAGCACGGGGAGTTTAGGACCAGGTAAAACCACTCTTTGTGGTCTAGGTGCAAGAGTTGCCATGTCTTTCATGAAAATAAGCTGAAATGTTCTCTTGTTTGCAATTTGGGGAGAAGTTTGTCTCAGATGTGGGTTCAGCACTTGTAAGGCAGTTCAACATTTTCCATTCTGGGCCTATTGAGATGCTTCACAAGCTTCTTTCAGGCTGAAGACTTGGTCCATTACTAAATTATTGTATGGTGACAAGCAAGTCTTTAAAACTGAACTAGCACAGAAAAGACTATGTCACGTAAGAGTTATTATTTCATGAAATTTGGTAATGTTTCATTTGCAACATGACATCTTTCATTACCGTACCTAAGAGCTTGAACATTATAGACACAGGATGTCTTGGTTTTTGTACCATTCCTTTAAATTATAGAATCACGTAAGTTTAAGGGTAGAAGAAAAGAGGACAAGTGGAAAAGGAAGTGACATTTGCTGAGTGTTCTTAAAGCCCATGTGTTAGATGCATTGATCAGGATTTACAGAAGAGACCCTGAAGTTTCTAGACCCGAAGAGACTTGGTCAAAGACCACATAAATCCCTAGCATGAAACCCTGGTTTTTCTTTCTTTCTTTCTTTGCAGGATAGGGCATTTGAGAGTGTCATGGTATGTAGTGCAGCCTGCCCTTGACCTCACCGTGTGTCTCAGACCGATTTGAAACTGTGGTGTTCAGTTTTAAACCAGTGACCCCAGCCGCTGAGATTGCCAGCGTGCACAGCCACGCCTGACTCTCACCTCTTTCATCCTGTTCTTTTTATACTCCATCAGCTGTGTTCCCAATATTTGTTAAGCAATTGGCTATTTGGGGAAGACGTCTTCTCAGAGAAAGGGAGTTATGCATGAGTCTTTCATTTGTTAGGAAGAATATAAACCTTGGAACATACCGCATCAGCTTTGTAAAGAACTGGGTTGATTGAGAAGAAATAATATTGATTGTTCAGACCAGAGCTTTTTTGATGTCAATTTGGCAAAGATGAAATATGGCCACCCAGCTCTCTGCTGATCTGCTGTGGGGAAGACCCAACTGGCACTGCCCTGTAGGATGATGGGCTTCCTGTTCCAAATCTGGGCTCACCGCTGACTCCAACTGTCTGCTTTTCCTAGCTGCTGAGTATAAACTGGAAAAAACTATGCAACTATGCAAATTCACAGTGCCACACATTGAGTGAGGCTCTCCAATTTGCCCAGTGGTCGGGCTTTCCCTGGTCACCTCGCTTGGCTTCTGCAGCAGCCATTCCAGCTTCTGCCTCCACCAGCCTTCCATTTGTCCTCAGCAGGTAGCCTTGCTTCCTGCTCGACTGAGAAGATGGTTTGCCAGATGAGAATTCCCTCATCCCTTAACCACAAGACTGCATACCTTACTACCTGGATCTGCCCTCTCACCCTCATCTCTCTTAACAGCAAAAACAAAACAAAATGAAACACCTCCGCTGCCTCCTGAGATGTCCCACTGTTCTCCACCGGTCCATGGAACCCACTTCCTCGTTCTTGGGACCCTCGTGTGCTTGAGTGTCTCTCCACTGCATTTCTTTTCTCCCCTCACTACAGACCATGTTCTTAGTATTAAACATGCTTAAATTTCTTCCTTCTGTCAAAGAAAAGATCCTCCTGTCCCTTCCCCAACCTGCTTCCTTCTTTCTCTCCTCATCATAGTGAACTACCTCAGATTGTTCTCTGTGCTTACTGCCTCTTTTTCCTTGTGCCGTGTCTTGGCCCACAGACACTTGACTTCACCTCCCCCCGCCCTTTGGACACCATCACACTCACGTGCCTCATTGCTGTCTGTTGTTGAGGTTCATCTCTGTCTTACTGCATGTTCCGTGCGCCAGTCCGTTCTGAGCCTTTTGCACCAGCTTCCTTTGATTCTCCTCCCCACCCTCCCATTTTCCTTTCTTCCTCCTTTGCAACCTCATCCTCTTTCCATCAACCTCAAAGCTTAATGCTCCTCAGATTTCTCGTTCTAAGGCTACTTCATCCTCATGGATCTCCATAGCTCTCTCTCTGTGGTCCTCAAGCAGTCATTATCAACCCAAACATTCCCTGGTCCTCTTCCTCGGGTAGTTTGTGGATGCACCTAACAGCGCACTCCCCAGGGCAAACACACCACCTTCCCCTTCCTCTCTCTTCCAATGCTCCCTTTGCATCCATTTCTGTTGCTGGCACTGCGGCAAACCTGACATCTGGGAGGTCTTCCCTGACTCTGTGTCTCCACCTCCATAGTTCGGTCAGATTTCTGCTGGTTCCTCCCAAATATATCCCTGTGCCCTCCACCGTTTCCCAACCCCAGTGTCTCCACTCTTTTTCCAAGGTAGCACTATTTTCCTCCAGATTATTGCTTGCACCCCTCACTGGTCATCACTACTCTGAATGGAAGGACTTTGCTACAGCTGGAACGACCCTTCTAGAACCCAGATGTATGTCACTCCCTGGCTCTAAGTTCTCCTATGACTTCCCAATGCTGTCTTAGGATGAAGCCCAGACTTCGCCATATAGATTGTAAGGTGCTAATCCTTGCTTCTGCAGCTGCTTCTCTCCTACATATCACATTCCTCCAAGTATGGCCTTAGTAGCTTCCTCAGATATCCTGTGGCCTTCCTTGCCTTGCCTCCCGGACCACCCTACCCAACCTCTGAGCCTCTCTCTCCTTTGGATAAATCCGATATATCTCAGGCTCTGCCTTAGCTATTTTCTCCTAAAGGCTTTTCCTGATCCTACAAATCAGGAGTTGGTTTCCTTCCATTGTTTCTGAAAAACGCTGTCCGATCATCTGTATGATGAGCTTTATACAGTGTGTGACCTATAGTAACCAGTCAGCATTAGCTACAGTAGCCCTTAGAACAGATGTACCTCTAATGTTTCTTTACTTTCAGACTTCTCCAATGGGTTGTACGCTGCATGAGGGCATAATCCACAGTCTCTCTCGCTCTTTGTGGCATCCTTAGATCTGAGGTGATAGGTGTCAATACCAGTAGAAGAA
Source organism: Dinomys branickii (assembly GCA_004027595.1). NCBI lineage: Eukaryota > Metazoa > Chordata > Mammalia > Rodentia > Dinomyidae > Dinomys > Dinomys branickii. Next base: position 76,843 of record PVLD010008538.1, read on the forward strand.
ATAAATAAGCCACAAAGTGTAGAATCTGTAACGTCTAAAGAATGTGTCCTGTGTTAGAAGAAAGAAATCTCAATCTGATTCAAGTAATTGCACAAGTAGAATCTTCATTACCTTACAAACGTTTGCCTGTGAGCCTCTGGAATTATCTACATAAATCCTAGGAGAAATCAGAGCTGAAGGTGATGGGAAATATTTATTGCCTGAATCACCTCATTACTTTCACTTAATATGAATTTTTACGTTTAAAAATTCTGGGAGGTGACTTACTACAAGAAAAAGACTCTGTTTCCTTCTGGGTATCTTGTGATTTTTCTTCCTCTATAATCCTCATGGTATCTCACTGTATTGAGCATTGTTATGCCAATCATAAAAGGAAAAAAGATTAAGCTAAGAAAGAAATAAAAGATTATATTAAAATATCCTTCAATATGCTACCAGCCAAAGGATAGACGATATGTAACCATAAGGTATAGATGTATTAAGAAGCCAAGAGTTATTTTAATAAAGGGAAAATATTAAAGAATGAACATGGGGAATATTTTTGAATTGAATGATGAAAGATGTTAAAGATTCTTCAAAACAAGATCATAATTAGCTTAAAATATATTTAAGTATCTAGGAGTTTAAAAAGGTAAAAAGTAAAATATGAGATTCAAGAACTGAGATGACAGAAGTGTGCCAAGATACCACAGGTGAAAGAATTCTCAAAAGGGGACTCACTAAAAAGTAGAATAATCAAAAGTATGAAACTAAAGAAAAAAATCTTCTAGAAAGGATTAAAACAAATCCTAGCAATAATAAAATAAAGTGGGCACTAGTAAGAGTTCCGAACAACTGCTGCGCCAAAGCTAAAACAATGTGAAAATCAGTGTTTAGGTTCCGATTCATACCACAAAAGCCCACAGTTACCTCTGTAGGATATGGGAGGCGAAGTTTCCCAAGGGAAACACTACAACTCTCCTCCATTTCCCTCCTGCCAAGTGTTGGGACAGGGTCAGCTAAGGGCAAGCATAAGAATTACGCTCCTCTTTCCCTGCAGAGTAAGGGGGCACCTCGCACAGAGTGAGACTTCTACATTCTGGCCCCGAATGACATCACCTTCTGAAGTATCCTGCTTTCTTTTTGGGAATAGGAACACATTCTGGTCCCTTAAATGCCGCACGCCTTCCCCACTTTGTCCGTGATGTGACCTTTTCAAATAATCCAACTTCCTTCTACATAATTGGCAGTTCTTTCTCAAGTATCCTTATGCGTTACACCTTTCCATGGAGTCGCTTGTAACATGTTTACTCTCCGAGTTCTACTCCCTACACCTCCAGGGACTTGGAGCTACTATCCGGGCTCACTACTGGAGCCCAATAGTGATATCTTAATTTGATTACTGTCTGCTGTGTAGGCTTGCCTAGGGGCAGCTAGCAAGTCTCTTATTTCTTTTTGTCTCTTTAACTCTTGGCACAGAGGTCAGGCTGCGGTTCATATGAGAAAGCATACGGGGCCTCTACAGCCAGAGAATATATTTTATTTCCTTCCAGACTCCATTGTGAAGGGTTCTAAGCATGAATGTTACTGTTAGCAGCACAAAACACTCCAGTTTTGGTCCATAGTCTCAAAACGAGTTTTTGGAGATTTGCCTGAAAAGCACTTATCGGTGGCCAAGTTCATGGCCACCCCTGGCATGCTGACTTATCTTTACCCAGTGTCTGCTCAGGCATCAGCTGCTTTCTTCCCTGCTGAGTTCTCTCCACCACATTGCTCTCCAGCCTTGCACTAATATTGGACATCCTGTAGCTGGCACTCCAGGATACTGTGAATGCAAATTCAATTGTGCTTTGTGGGAGATGAGACTGAAGAGACATTATCGGCTCTTGTATCGTTCATCTGCCTTGATTCTCCTCAGCCACAATAGCTCTCAAAGCCAAACAACAGTGAAGGTCTATGGAAAAACCACAGAAGTAGAAGTCAGAGGACAAAGTTCTAGTTGATTGAAACTTGGCCATACTGACTTCACAGTGAATGAGCAGGATGAGAGAGTGTCTAAGGTTGCTCCAGATCCGAGTTTGTCATAGTGATTTGGGGGGTATAATTTGGAATCCATGCATTCCAGTCAGACCACAGCCTCATCCAGGTACTAGGGATGGCAGAGAAGTGGATAAATTTTGAAAATACTGGGTTGTGGTTAATTTGTCTCCCTGTAACTATTGGTAAATGGCTTGTATACATTGCAGGACATACCCATTAGTGGCACATGTAACTCTTCACCAATAAACCAAAATGTAGTCACTTAAGCATGGAATTTACTCAACTGCAATTAGTTTTGATTTGGGAAAGTAAAATTTAATACCATAACAGGAAAATCAGCAAGGCATTGTTCCTTCTGTTGGTAATGACAGTAACACAAAGACTATTATAATAACCAAGTTTCTCCAAAAAGGACATCTTGCTTTCTTCAATAGACTTTGCTTCTGAAAGGTAAGGGTGAATGATAGACAGGTGGAATGTCCTCTGACAAGAGGAACACGTTAATTCTTCTGCACTAATCATTCAAAAAGAAAGTAAATGAGACACATGCTATGTCAGGCATTCTTAGGCAATACAGAGCAGTAATATTAACAGTAGTCATAAATAGTTCCTCCAAAAGACCTCTAAGTACTCTTATATGCAATGGAGCTAGTCCTAGGCAACTTTATTAAAAACCATTTAATGCTGATGCAAATAATTCAGTGAGAAATAACAGTATAAGTCCAGCTTCTGATGTGGAGGCAGCTGAGGTACTTGTCAAAGGCACAGCACAAATTCCTCTAACCTTCCTTCTCCATCCCAGGGAAAACAGGATTTTATTACTGAGATACTTTCCTGCTTCCTGGGTGTTGAGATTTTTAATGTTTATAGTACACTTGACTTCTGTGACTAAAAGTGTTTAAGGAAAGTAAAGCATCACAGCAGAAGGAAAAGGAACTTTTTAAACTTATTAATGACATAACTATAACATATTTGACCCCGAAAGGCTAATATTGCTAAGCATAAGTTAGCACATCATTTGAGAAATTAATGAAGCAAATTGCATCCATTGCCATAGCTGTTGCTCAGAGTTGCAACTGACAGAGAGAAATGTTAACATAGAGCAACATATCTAAATTCTTTTACTTTAGTAGAAATGGAAGACAAAAGGTAAATGCCTTCTCTTTGGAAAACAGATTTGAACAAGTCAGAACAGAGAGAATATATGTTTATAGAAATAAGTAAAACCAGTTTTCTCCTGGAACAATACAGTGGATATCTTCTTGTGGAAAAATAGTCCCTACCTCTGGGTCTACATCTTTAAGCCTAGAGAGAGATCTCACTGTTTATTTACATACAGTTCTCTCTCCAGACACTTGACCATATACCTAAGAAGGAAAAGAATAAAGACCCATCAAACATTTTTCTACAGGTTCAAAAGGTGAAACACACATTTGTTTAGCTATTTATCTTAAAAACACCAGTAGGAAAATTCAATCTGAATTCCAGAGGATTTTAATACACATGGCACACACATTTTCTTAGTCTTGCAAGATAGAATCAGAGGATTACACTTTCTAAGAACCCCTTTCCAAAATGCTTAAACCCTAACCAGTTAAGTAGGACATCCGCTTCACGCGGGATGTGGAAATGAAGAATGAAGAATGAAGTGCAAGTTGGTACATACTGACTGTAGACCAGTGTTATTACTCTGATGTTGTCCCTGCAGCTTCTTACTTTTTGACATGGACTTACTTGACTCAGAGCATTGCTTTGGGTGTTAATGTGAGACTAACTATGTATACTTAATGGACTAAAACAGCATCATTTAATTTATTTGAGTTTCTTAGGGTCAGGAATTTGAGCCAGCTTTGGCTGGGTGGTTCTGTTCCTCACAGCATCTAGGGGGGTCGGAAATAGGATTACTCCTGTCAACGGCCCACGGGAGGCATAACTGTTAAAGAGGACCTCATTTATTCCCCGACCTTGTGTTTTTAGTTTCATTAATTACATAGCTGACAGCAAGATATTCCTAAGACAAAAATCTGATCACCACTCTTCACTTTAAAATTTGTGCTTATTCCATGTCCTGTACAGATGAGAATCCAGGCCCTTTGCAAGGCTTGCTGGTTGGGCCCTTCCTGGTCTCTGCTCCCATGCCAGGTGCATATTCCCAAGGCCGTGGCTGCTTGAGCATTTTGTAGGTCTCCAAATGCCCCCTATATCAGCACAGCCCCACACAGGCTCACAGACCAAGAAAGCACTTCCTCCCATCTTGCAGCCACTGTGCTAAGCTCTGAGACGTCACGTGTTCTGTGAAGGCTCCCCACAGGCTGTGCAAGCTGCCCCACCACCATGTGCCCTGGCGTTCTGTGTGTATGGTGACGGTAGCCTCCCTCTATCTGTCCCCGCTGTGCTGTGGGGCCCCCAAGAGCGAGCTGCGCATCTGAGTCTCCAGTCTAGCCCTTGCCCTTAGCGGAGAGTCCCACACAGCGCAAATGCTCAGGGTATCCGCTGAGTTAGGCTAGTGACAGAGTGACAAGTGCCTGGGGAAAGACCAGAAGACCCCACATGGGAAGAAGACAAGTGTGATGGAGAGAAGACCCAGGGCCATATTAGTGGATGGACCCAAACCCAGGCTCCAGAGGACAGAGTGGTGAATGAGAATGTTCCAGACAGTGACAGACACAAAACAAGGACCGAGAGTGAACAACATCCAGCTCAGTGGAAGAGAAACCAACACCTGTGTCATGGTCACATTTAAGGGAGAAGAAGAGGGCAAAGAAAGGGGCCTAGCATGAGGGCATCAAGGGCAGCCATGGGGGGTGCAGGAGGGAGTTCCCGGAGAGCATCCCCGACCTCATATCAAAAATGTGAGAGGCCCAGAATCCAGGCCAGTGGAACTACCCCTCCAGACCCTAGGCCCAGGCTCTCAGGTGCCCCTCAAGAGAGAGGAGAGGGTTAGCCAAAGCGAGAGTAGAGTATCTCTGCGGAGAGCTGATTGGTTCTCACTCTGAAACCTGAGCTGTCCCCTCATCCACGTGGCTGAGTATCTTTGCTCTTGGACCACACTGACTGAGTAACTGTAAAAGTGAGTCTGTGTGTGGGCTTGACTCTAGTTGACAAAGTCCAGGGGATATTTTCTTACCAGGGAACCCAAAAGTGGAGAGAGGTGGCCGCTGAGGGCCACCAAGGAAGATCTACCTGGAAAGAACCCTTAGCTTTCTCTTGACAAAAAGTTCTAAAGGAAATAATCAGTATGAGAAATTATTTTCCTACTAAATAGTTGAAGAAAGCGTGATTGTCTCTGCCTCTGAATATACAATAATGATAGCGAACATACACTGAGCTTTTTCTGTCTCCCAGTGGCTACTTTTAACACTTCCCATCTATTAACCCATCCAGTCTTTGTAACTAGCTTTGACGTTGTAATTACCTTTGAGGTTGCAAAGGAAACTGAGATTAAATAACTTGTTCAAAGTCACAGAGCAGGAATTCTGATGCAGGCAGTTGGGCTTCATGATTTGTATTCTTACCATTCAACTCGGCTAAGCCTGAGTTTGGCAATATATTTCATCTACTAGTTCATTTCCAAAATGAGTACCTGATATTGTTAATAATTCTAAGAAGTGAGTTTTGAGATTCCCTTGCCTCTTTAAATCTCAGTTAGTGTGTGAGACATACTACCTTGGTTAGGTGCCCAGTGCCCTACTCATTTAAGTGGCAGAGGAGGCATTAGCTCTGGTTCGGCTTCCTCATCAAGTTGGGGGCTCTGCTGAGAAAAATGCACTTCCGGATCCTTCTCCAGCACTTTTCACTAAGTTCAAGCATTAGAAAATGCTTCTAAATGTTCAGAGAGGTTGAAAATGCACAGAACTCCTAAAGTTTTTTCTATTCAGAGAAAATGTGTGAGGGAGAGGAGACTGTCATTCTTCCCCTTCTATTATATCTAGATACCACATTCATTGTTGTATGCATTTCCTTTCTATCCAACTATATTTCAAAGCAATAATTTTGTAAGATATATATAGATATGTAGATATATAGATATAAAACCTTAAAATAGACTTTAGAATCCTAATCCATTCTTGCAGTATTTGATTCATCTCAGTTCTGAAACCATCATCACTCTTCCCTTGAACTTTCTTCTTTCTTCTTCCGTTCACTATTTCACGTCTTCATGGTACATGTGTTTGACAGTAGACTAAATATACTGACAGTGACAAACTTGGCCTAGGTGTGCAGCTCAGGGCAGAGCATGTGCTGAACACGTGCAAAACCATGGGTTCAACCCCAGTAGTGTCACCACACACAGACACACACACAGAGACACACACAGAGACACACACAGACACACACACAGAGACACACAGAGACACACACAGGCACACACACAGAGACACACACAGACACACACACACA